>MU228511.1:101501-125606 GCA_018584345.1 Thuja plicata
TCTCTCTCTTCAAGGGTGGGTTATTCATTACTACCATGTCATGTTGTATTCAGTTGTATGTAGCTCTAATTGTTTATTGTCTACTATGCAATCTTTAGCATATGTATCAGGTGACTCATGTGAATTATGTAAATCTTTAGAGATAAATGTCATTGATACCCTTTGGATAAAGAGGATTGATACCACTTCTACCATCCTTTAAAAGACTGGTTTTAAAGTTAAACCTGAACTACGATGTCTCTGTGAGTTATGTAGGCAAGGTCATCTATGATGAGACTCTGAGGCATTAGGTTTGGCCCTTAGGTCTTGTACTTTTGAGTTCTTCCTTAATCTTTCCACCCCTTACCAATATTTTACATATTTTGCATCTCTTTACGAAACTAGTTTTAAATACCTTATGTTTTATTTAGCTAAGTTATTGATGTAGCTTATCTTACGATCTTATATGTAACAAACTATGAATTTTATATCATGCATCTAGTTGTGTATCCGTATATACAAGTGCAGGAAATAGAGAGGCAAGGAGAATATGATACACAGGCAAGAAAGAGAAATTCAGGTATGCAGTTGCAAGTCATGTTGGTTAATATTTGAACATCGTAATAAGATTTATTGTTCTAAGTAGATTTATTATCATTTTAGATTCTAGTTAAGTGATATAAAAAATAGGTTGACACTATGTATTAATGTAATATGTCATTGTTTAGAAAGAAAAAAAATATTGCAAATTAAATATGTTTAGAGTAGTATAAATAGTTTGTTTAATGTCCAATCTAGTGATATGAATTTTGGGCATTACATACAACTCTCCCATTTATTTTTCAAAATTTATAATATTGCATACGGGAAGTTTTTCAGCACTCATGTGTTATGGAATTTAATGAACATGTACATATCATAAGTACAATTTTTACAATTTTGTTTCTCTGCTATAAATAATTCATTATATTCGAATTATTGCTTATGATAGTTATAGGAACATTTCAAGGATTTTGTAAATAAATGGGTTTTCAAACCCCATTACAGTTATTGTAGATGATGTAGCACAATCAGGTAAAGAAAATCTATGTTTTGTTCTTTTAAATTTCTTTTTTGATTTATAATTTTTTTAATTAATGAAATACTTGTAATATTCTAATAGAAAGGGGTATAATGCATTCAAGCAAAAGGCTTTGGAGGCTGTTAGGTCTTTTGTACTAGAAAACACCTTTTGCTTGGTAATTTGAAGCCATCAATGGAAACTTACAATCCTAAACAATTAGTATACCATTGATGGCTTCATAATTATTAAGTGAAACAGAGTTCTCTGATCCGGAACCCCCTTTGGTGAACATTCTTCAAGTATGACTTCGAGCATTGGATTCCCAAAGACAGGAAGAGAGAAATACAAACGAACATTGATTGTATTTGAAGCCAGCTAATTTGACTAAATTAAGTTAATCTTTTTGTTGATATTGCATTGTAACCATAATAAAATAGATGCATTTATCATGTAAAACCATCTCTATCTAGAAAAACTTGTTATCCATGCATATTCTACGTAGTTGTATGTGCATTCTCAATTCAGAGTGGGAAAATCTTATTTTGGATGCGAGGGAGAGAAGCCTAACACATAAAGAACATGCACATAAACACGACAGTTGGGAAACATAAATGTAGATATCACAACAGGTGAGAAACATAAATGTAGATATCATGGTCACAATTGTTTGGAGACACAACATAATTCAGTGGTATACCCAGACGATGCAACGCAACCACTACTCCTCCAGTTCTAAGTTGGCACTGCACGATCCAAAAACCATAGATAATTAGGAATAAATTTAGAGAGTGGAGAATGAGGGCCATTACAACTGAAATAATATAGGTATCCCTTATATTATTTCGGTCGTTATGGCCCTCCTCTTCCACTCTCTAAATTTATTCCTAATTATCTATGGTTTTTGGATCGTGCAGTGCCAACTTAGAACTAGAGGAGTAGTGGTTGCATTGCATCATCTAGGTATACCACTGAATTATGTTGTGTCTCCAAAAAATTGTAACCATGATGCCTACATTTATGTTTCTCAGCTGTTGTGTCCCAGGATCCCTTATGACCCTTTATGATCCCTAAGAATACATCTTAGAGATCTTAAAGTGTCGTAAAGGGCCATAAGAGACTCCTAGGAGGGGCCAGATGAGCTTCCACCTTCACGTAGTTGGCCTTGTTAAGTAGAGAATGTTAAACTATTCTCAAAACAAAGAGAATCTCAAAAAAAAAATTGACAATATTTCACACCATCGCAATGCCCGATTTGGTGGTAAAATATAAGGTGAAAAAGAAAAAGTACTGCCACATCCATTGAAGTGGGGATGGAATTATGTACATCTAAATTTTTAGAGACATAAATAACACATTATTTAGACAATTAGTGGGGATTCTTATTTTTTTAACTATAAATATGAAGCAATTGTATAAGTTTTGTCCACTAGGACACTAAACTCTTAAAAACTCTAAAGTGACACTCAAAAAATACATGCGACGTCAAACCGTCGGCAATTGCCGATGGCTAGACGTCGCATATATAGAAAATTCATCACACGTCTGTCGTAATTGTGACACCAACAAACTATAACGACAGACGCGCGATGAATTTGCTATACATGCGACGTCAAGCCGTCAAAAATTGTCGACGGCTCGACGTCACATGTATAGCAAATTCGTCACATGTCTGTCATATTTGCGACACCCACAAACTGTAACGATGGCATGCTAAAGTTTTTATATGGTGCAAACTATAACGGGTAACACAAAAAATGTGATGCCTACGTGTCGTAAAAGTGACAGCTAAAATATGTAACGACAGCATGATAACCATCATAGTCGGCTCGTATTGCGACAGTTAGGAGTGTCACAATAATGATAGAGGGTACAGTCGTCATTGTTACCAACACCAAAACTGCAACACTGATCCCTGTCGCTTGGCCGACGGGATAGTGTCAGAAAAGCGACACATAGCCATTGAAAAATGGTCTCAAATGTTGTAGTGCCTTCTAACCATATTCAAAATAAATATATTACCTCTTGTCCTGGATCCAGTAGAAATTTCATTTACATAGTCATTCAAGGTCTTACACATGTCATCCTTGTAATTTAATCCATAGCCTTTATCCATCATCTGACTAACACTAAAGATTATGTTTCAAGCCTTCTACATATAATACATCATCAATGTTATTTTTCCCATCCAAAGTAATTGAACCTCTACCTTTGATCTTACCACCAGAGTTATCACCCTATTTCACTTTACCACCATTATACCTCTCAAATCATAAAAAATTATTCTTGTCACCAGTCATGTGATGAGAGAATCCATTGTCAATCATCCACTTATCTTCCTTGACAGCTTGAGCGGCTAGAGATTTATCTTCAAAAATATCTTTAGTAGAACTAGAAGTCATTACAATGCTAGTCATAGGATCTGCATCTTCCTCAATGGAATGAATGCAAATTCATCATCATCATTTTCAACTTCATCATATTCATCACCAATAACACCATCATCATCAAGAGAATAATAACACTTTCTTTCCCTAGGATTAGGCTCATACTTATACTTAGGAATTCTATTAGGACACCTAGATGCAAAATGTCCTACTTTACCACATGAAAAGCATTTAAAAGGTATCTTTACTTTATTCTTAATACTAGCATGAGCTCTGTATTGTACTCTTTTTGAAAAAAATTCTTTCAACTCTTCAATCTCTTTGTCTTCCTCTTCCATTTCTTTCAACTCCTTCTCTCATCTTGTCATTCTCCTTGTAGGTTTTTCAGCCAAATCTGATTTCTGCATGTCCTTACCAGCCACTATGGCTTTGAATTTTGTCTTAGTCTTGGGAAGTGATCCACCTAATGTACTCAATTAAAACATTGTAAGCTTTCTAACTAGGTTTCTCCTTGAAATATTTGTCACTGTCCTTATTTCTTCAATAGCTGCAACCTTGTTGTCATAGGTAGGAGGCAATGTTCTCATAACCTTTACAGCTATCTCATCTTCATCAAGTGTACCTCCAATACATTTAATAGCACACACTATCTCATCGATCTTTATTATGTAGGATTAAATGTTCTCATATTCTCTCATCTTCATGGCTTCATATTTTCCCTTTAAGCTCTGCAACTTGACCATCTTTACTACTATGTCTTCATCATAAAATAATTTCCAAATTATCCCATATATGATGGGCTATCTCCAATTTCATGACATTATTCATATATCCATCTATCAATGCACTCAGCAAAGCTTCATTTTCCCTGATTTTCATCTTGGCCTCATTGATCTCATCAGGAGTTGTAGGGTTTTGAGGAGTGATTCAGAGGCTAGTGGTGGATTTAGAATTTTCTTAGGAGAATAATAATTTTAACCTTTGTTTTGTAACAACACCTTATTCATCCTTCAACCAAGGATCTATTCTAGGAACCCAACCCACACTCTTAGACCTCTCAGTGGTCAATTCCATCATCTTGTACCACCCTAGGCTCCACATCTTAAGTTCTTATCCCACAACTCATATCTATTTATTCAATCATGCTTCATGTTTCATGTTTGTTCTCAATCCAATCACCCCAAAACCCTTAACTCCTCTAAAGAGTGTGATGAACTACAACTAATTGTATGTTTGAATTAATTGAGATGATGATCAACCGAGTTACTAAGGTGATGATAGACATTAATCAGTTAATGTATTGTCATTGATGTCAACTTGTTTTGATTATCATCGTGGTTAGAAACATCTATTTTGGATTAAAGATCTAGAGCAAACAAAGTTAATGCAGTCAATAATTGAAGAATTATGTATACACTGAGTCAGAACAGTGGACACCAAGTAAACACAGCGTATACCAAGTATAGTGTTAACCGGGCTAGGTATCACTGACGCATCACGGTATTGACCGAGTAAATAAACTAAAGGCCGACTAAATGATGAGCTGGAAAATTGTTTATGATTTCAAGGTAATTGGTAAGGTTTTTTATGTTGATCAAACGGCTATGAAAATTCAAGATGATCAGATGAAAGAGATTGAAACGTGTTTATGACACAAATGTCAAGGAAGGTTGAAGCGGTAAAATCAACAATGGAGATTAAGTGGAAAAATCTAAGGATGGAGAATAAACAGTTTATTATGTCTATTTAAAGAGACAAGAGATTCATTATGAATCATGCACACACATGCATATTGTTGAAGAGATCAACTTCATGCATGACAGATCAAACTGGTTGAAGATAGAACCGAGCATTTCTGCAGACATCAGCGAGTGACAAAGAAAGAGAATTTACCAAGCAGACTAGAGTATGAAGAATTAGAGGAACTAAAGTGAATATTGATCAGAGGTATTATTGTGCTTAGCATAGATCTAAAAATTTGCAAATAGATTTGTATTTGAATTAGATCATTACTGTATCAGTTTAACCATTGTTACGGATAAATCTCTTAACCGAGTGGGACTTAACAGTCTTTTTCTCATGACATTCAATGAATGTTGATTGTTTTCTTATTGACCCCATAGTGAATGAATGGTCAAGGGAGAACTATTATTGATAATTCCTCTAACCAGATCACACCTAACAGTGTGCATTGTAACCTTTAACAGGGTTGGCTCTTAACCAAGCCCACTTGAGAAGAGTGAATTATTTTGGGTTACTGGTCCCAGGTGATTTTTCCCTTAGCAGTGTTTCCATATTAAAAATCTATGTGTTAATGTGTATGGATGTGCTGGAGTGTTATTTTTCTTTACACATTACTTAATATGCATTGATCAGTAATCACAGTATTTGTTTTACTGCTACTTGGTAGATGAGTTTGAGATCAGAGTTTATATTTCACCGAGTTGATTTATATGTTTGAAATTGTTTTTATATACATATGGGAGTATTTGGGACTATGGGATAACTTGGAGTATTTGGGACTATATGATAAATAGAACTAACTGATTCAACCCCTCCCTCCCAGTTATCTAACAATTGGTATCAGAGCATATAGTGCTTAGAAGAAAAGTTTTAAAGGACTTAAGATAAAGATCACAAGATGTATAAGAAAGATGTGCCTAAGGTGAACAAGGACTTCTCAACATGGAAGAGAAGAATGAGACTATATTTTCCAGGGACTGGAAATGATATAACGCAATACCTGGATACTGATTTCTCCTTACCTATTGGATCGTTGACTGTTGATCGGCTGAGAGAAATACATGAACACAATAATATGATGATAGAACTTGCTTCTTCACTATCTGATGTTGAATTCGAAGATGTCAAGACATGTACATTATCCAAGTAGATGTGGGACACACTTACACTAGTTCATGAAAGAGATGAAAATGTGCAAATAGCTAAAGTTGAAAGTCTCAAAGGAAAGTTTGATGACATGATAGTGAAAGAAGGAGAAAACATATCACAATACAATAACCGAATCAAGGAGGTTGTGAATGCTATTCATGAAGCAGGTGGAGTTATTGATGAAGACACTATAATAAGTAATATTCTCATAACTTTATTTCCTATTTATGCTATTAGAGTCTCTCCAATACATGAAATGAGATTAGCACCTGGAAATAATATTACAATTGATAGTCTAGTTGATAGATTGATTTCATTTGGGCTGAACAATTTTGACAACAACGTTGTTCCTAATGTTGAGTCAATATTTATGTCGTCTCTAAAAATTAGTAAATCTGGTAACAAACACATGATAAGAAAAGATAGTGACAGTGACAGTGGTGAGAGAGAACTTGATGAACTTGAATCATTAATGGATAGAATATTGCACAAAGGTAAAGGAAGATATAAAGTTAAAATACCTTTGGTATGCTTTAATTGTAAAGAAATTGGACACTTTGCTGCCAGATGCCCTAACAGAAAAAATGATGAAAGAAAATATAAAAGATCAAATGATAGAAATGATGATCAAGAATATAGAAGCAACCGACAGTATAACAGAAGGAGTAGCCGAGATTACAAAGATAAAGGCAAGAATGCATGTTTCCTTGTTAAAGATGAAGATAAAGACACCGACACTGGTGAAGATATTGAGACAGTGTTTGTAGCTTTGAAATAAGATTCAGAAGAAGATGAAAGGTATGTTGAAATAGCACTTATTGCTAAAGTTATCAAGAATGATATTTGGGTATATTGATAGTGGCTATACTCATCATATGACTGGAGATAAAGAAAATTTTGAATTTCTTGAGCATTATAATGGTGGATATGTTAGAATGGGAAATGGTACACCTTGTCCAGTGAAAGGAAAAGGGACTATATTGCTGAACAATATGATGAAATGTGAGAATGCATATTGGGTGAAAGTAATTAATTATAATATGTTGAGTGTTTCAAAGTTAAATAACATAGGTCATTGAGTCGCATTTGAGAACAGAAAATATAAAATCTATGATGAAATAGGAAAGTTGATCGGCATTGGAGAACAATCAAGAGGTAATCTATTCTATCTTGACACTGCTGAAACTTCGTGTTTGATGGCTAGAAATGAAAATGTGTGGTTGTGGCATAAGAGGTTATGTCATGTGAATTTTGACAACGTGGTTAAGCTCAGTAAGAAAAGGAAAGTAAGAGGCTTACTGAGCATATCTAAACCTGACCATGTCATGTGCAAAATTTATCAAATGGGAAAAATGTCAAAATCTAGTTTTAAGAGCAAAACTTGATCATCTAATGTTATTTTGGAACTGGTTCATACCGACTTATGTGGACCTATGAGAACATAGAGTTATTATGGTAAAAAATACTTTATTTTATTTATTGATAAATATTCTAGAATGATGACTGTCATGTTCTTAAAATAAAAATATGAAGCATTTAAGGTGTTCAAATGGTACAAAGCTAAAGTGGAAAGAGAAAGTGGTAAAGAACTGAAATGTTTAAGATCAGACAGAGGAGGAGAATTTATTTTTGATGATTTCACTAACTTTTGTAATGAGCATGGAATTAAGAGACGGGTTTCTACACCAAGGACACCATAGCATAATGGGATTGTAGAAAGGAGAAATAGATCTATTATGGATTGTGCTAGAACGCTGATGGTTGAAAAGAGTGTTACACGGGTATACTAGAGGGAAGTTGTTAGTACTGTTGTATTTGAATCGAGTCCAACTGAAGAAATATTCAAACAAGACACCTTATGAATTATGGTATGGTTACACACCTAATGTGAGTTATTTTAGAATTTTTGGAAGTCAATGCTATATGCTAATAGATGATAGAAATGGGAAATTTGATTCAAAAGGTGATGAAGAAATATTTTTAGGATATTCTACTAAGAGCAAAGCTTATAAATGTTTGAACAAGACTTCTAACAAGATCATTAAAAGTGCAAATGTAAGAGTTGATGAATTTTCTAAGAAGAATGATGTTGAAAGTAAAAGAGAACCAGAAGACTACAATAGGTTTTTTTACATTGAAGATCCTAACACTCTGCCTGAGAAACTGCCTAACATTATCGAGCAACAAGGAAATGTTATCAAGCATCAGGAAGCACCAACTGAGAATCAGGAAGATGTTGCAAATAGAGATCATAATCATACACCAACTGGAGAACACAATGAAGAACAAAGAACTAAACTTGTACTTGAAAAATATGTAAGAAGACATCATCCAGAAAATCATATTATTGGAGACAAGAGAGTTGGCATGATGACACAAAGTAATTTGAATGATAACACATGTTTGATTTGTGAATTTGAACCTAAAACTGTTAGAGATGCACTTGCGAATGATGAATGTATTAAGGCAATGAATGAAGAAATTGAGCAGATACAGAAGAACAAAACATGGACATTGGTACCAAGACTGAGTGATAAGAATGTAATTGGAACCAAATGGATATTCAGAAACAAATTGAATGAGAATGGAGATGTTACAAAAAATAAGGCAAGATTAGTATGCAAAGGGTATGCACAAGAAGAAGGTATTGACTATGGAGAAACTTTTGCACCCGTTGCTAGAATTGAAGGAGTTAGAATATTTCTCTCTTATGTTTCTTACAAAGGATTTAAAGTATATCAGATGGATGTTAAATCTGCATTTTTTAATGGGATACTGGAAGAAGAGGTGTACATTGAACAACCTGAAGGTTTTGTTGATCCTAATCAGACCAACATGGTATGTAAGTTGCACAAAGCTTTATATGGATTGAAACAAGCACCGAGAGCATGGTATGAAAGAATACACTCCTATCTTATTAGTATTGGATTTTTTAGAACAAGTGATAACAACAGATTGTACTTGAAAGGAGGAACTGATTATAAGATTCTAATTGCTGAAATTTTTGTTGATGATATTATATTTGGAGTAAATGATAGGTTATGCAAATCATTCGCTGATGAAATAAAAAAATAATTTGAAATGTCAATGTTTGGAGAGATCATTTTTTTCTTGGCTTGCAAATTTTACAATAGGATGAAGGCATATAAATTACTCAATCAAAGTACATCAAGGAAGTATTGAACTAGACATTTGGAATGGAAGATTCAAAACCAATCGGTGCACCTATGGTCACAGGATGCAAATTGACAAAAGATGATAAGATAACTGAGATAAATCTGACACTGTATAGATCAGTGATTGGAAAATTGATGTATGATGTACACACAAGACCAGATATTGCACACGTAGTTGGAATTGTAGTGATATTCTCTGCTAATCCTAAGGAATCATATATGATTGTTGTAAAGAGAATTTTACATACTTGAAGAACACTGAAGATTATGGATTGTGGTACAAGAAAGAAGGCACGTTTAAATTGAAAGTTTACACAGATGTTGATTGGGCTAGGAACATTGATGATAGAAAGAGCACTACTCGTGGAGCATTATTTGTGGGATAAATGTTAGTTACTTGGATCAGTAAGAAGAAAGGATTCATAGCTTAGTCAACTACAAAAGCATAATATGTTGTTGCTGCTACAAATTGTTCAAACATTGTATGGATAAAACAACTTTTGAAAGGAATGAAAGAAGAGATCACTGGCCAAGTGATAATTTATTGTGATAATACTAGTGAAATTAACATTTATAAGAACCATGTGATGCATGCAAAAAGAAATCATATATCAATAAAGTATCACTACTTGAGGGAACAATTACAAGAAAAACAAGTGACACTATAATATGTACAATCAAAAGAACAACTAGCTGGCATATTCACCAAACCCTTACCCAAGGATACATTTGAGTACTTGAGGAATAGAGTAGGGCTTCGTCCCTTGTCTATCGGTCAGTAAGCTGACTAGGAGGTTGCGTCAACCTACATTTTATCAGAATATCAATCATGTTGATGCAAACTGACAAATGGACTAACATTGCATATCAGTACATTCAAGGTACCTGATCTAAACCGCAAACCAGAGATATTTTTGGCTACTGAAGAGTTGTATAATTTCTTTTTGGCATTTCCAAAGGGAGAGAAGATTCAATGAAATATCTATCCACTGCAAGGGAGAAAAGGGGAAAAGAGAAATGGAGAGAAATGAAATATATATCCCTTAAAGGGAGAGAAGCTTCTACAGATAATGGGAGAGAAGAATAATGACATATATATCTACAGAGAGAGATAAGATTCAAGAATAGAAGAGTCAAATCTCCAGGGAGAGTCTGCATGGTGACTTTTAATGGTGTGTAGTGATTAAACATATTATATGTACAAGCTAGGGAGAGCTACAACATTTTGCATATAGTTGTAGAATAGAAGTTTGGTATTCTATGGCATTTTCATATTGCATGTTTCATATTATGTTGTCATCAATGCCAAAGGGAGAGATTGATGAACTACAATTGATTGTATGTTTGAAGTCATTGAGCTAATGATCAACCAAGTTACTAATGTGATGATAGACATTAATCATTTAATGCATTGTCATTGGTGTCAACTTGTTTTGATCATCATTGTGGTTATAAACATCTATTATGGATTAAAGATCTGGAAAAAACAAAGTTTATGCGGTCGATAATTGAAGAATTTTGTATACACCGTGTCATAACAGTGGACACTGAGTAAACCCAATGTATACTGAGTTTAGTGTTAACTGAGATAGGTATCACCGACACATCATGATATTGACCGAGTAAATAAACTGAAGGCCAACTAAATGATGAGCTAACAAATTGTTTATGATTTCAAGGTAATTGATAACGTTTGTTATGTTGATCAAATAGCTATGAAAATTCAATATGATCAGACAAAGGAGATTGAAACATGTTTTTGACACAACTGTCGAGGAAGGTTGAAGTGGAAAAATCAATAATTAAGATTAAGCAGCAAAATAGAAGGATGGAGATTAAACGGTTTAGTACGTCTATTTAAAGAGACAAGAGATTCATTGTGAATCATGTACACATGCATATTGTTTAAGAGATCAACTTCATGCATGACTGATCAAACTAGTTGAAGAAAGAACCGAGCATTTTTGAATACATCAGCGAGTGACAGAGAAAGAGCATTTACCAAGCAAAATAGAGTATGAAGAATCAGAGGAACTGAAGTGAATATTGATCAAAGGTATAATTGTGCTTCGCATAGATCTGAAAATATGCAAATAGAGTTGTATTTGAATTAGATCATTATTTTATTAGTTTAACCATTATTACAGATAAATATCTTAACAAAGTGGGACTTAACAATCTTTTTCTTATGACATTCAATGAATGTTGATTGTTTTCTTGTTGACCCCGTAGTGAATGATTGGTCAAGGGAGAACTGTTAGTGATAAATCCTCTAACCAGGTCACACCTAACAGTGTACATTGTAACCTTTAATAGGGTTGACTCTTAATCGAGCTCACTTCAGAAGAGTGAATTATTTTGGGTTACCGTTCCCAGGTGGTTTTTCCCTTAGCAGGTTTTCCATGTTAAAAATTTATGTGTTAATGTGTATGGATGTGTTGGAGTGTTATTTTTCTTTACACATTAATTTATCTGCATTGATCGCTAAGCATAGTATTTGTTTTACTGCTACTCATTAGATGAGTTTGAGATCACAGTTTATATTTCACTGATTTGATTTGTATGTTTGAAATTGTTGTTATATACATTTGGGAGTATTTGTGATTGTAGGATAACTAGAACTAACTAATTCACCCCCATATCAGTTATCTAATAGAGTGTTCTCAACCCTTCTAAGTAACTAAATACCTTCTAAACATCATATCTCCCACATTCAAATTCATGACTTTCATTGGTTATCTTCCCACAACCAAACTGCTCTTCTTAGGATTGTCCTACTAGCCCTATCCAACGAGAAACTTGTAGTTTTCTCCAACCTTTCCCAAAGGACTCCCCAAACCAATTAGAGATCTGAATACCATTTTCCAAGTTACAACACATATGTTGAAACCAAGTACACTTGTTTTAGAACATCTCCCTCTAAAATGGTTGTCTCAATTTTCATCCTTATGCCTAATAGCCCAAATTACAAAGAAACCCTATCATGGTTGTATCCCATGACCTTTCCACTTACCAAATTCTATAGAAATGAAGTAAAACTAAGGATTTTGGTATCCTTTTTTCAATGGACCCTCTTCACGTAACCCAACTCACAAACCCTCCTTAATTCATCCTATAACTAGAACTTCCTCATAAATGTCTTAAATCACACTTATGGGATCCAATATTTTATCCTACACAATGTCCCAAACATATAATAACATATTACAAAGGAAAGTCATATCCTCATTAAGCCCAAACTTCTGTTTCTATACCCATAGCCCTTACTTCATGCACCTTTCACTCTGTCACCTTACACCAACTTGTAATTACCCTACATAATCAATGAAATCATGCGCATTTAGGGTTAATTACGTATGTTAAAAGTGTTTGATCCATCCCATAGCCACAGTAACCACATAAAGTGGATGGATCCAACTATTTCATCCATCTTGATTCAATACAAAGCAAAACGTTGTTTCAGGACAGTCAATTCAAAATAGAAGATCATGCTTGAAAAGTGAATGAAACTTGACTTTAAACAACTTAATAGTCCATGCATCCAACATAAAAATGGATTGGAATCAAATAAAGATAAAAAAGAATACCATATTGCAAAATTTTGTGTTTTATTGCTCCATTTCAATTACAGTCCATACAAAAATGGTCTCAAACCGTACTACCTCTATTCTCCCTTATTCTATGCCCTTTAAAAAGTTTATATAATACCCCCATAACCTCTCCAGCCAATATAAATCAGTTAGGTCCTCTAACAAATCAAACTAAACCCATTTTGGAGTTTCCCTCCAACTTCCTCATGACTATTTGGATTCAAATATTCAAATTTCCAAACTTATTTAAATAAACCCCTAAGAACCTATAACTTTGGATTTTGTCCTTTTGGGACCCTAATAACATTTCCAAACTCCTAATGTTATCCCAAGACCTATTCCCAACCATCTAGGCCTATTGTGTCAAAATTGAATACATTACATCATTTTTGCATTTATTGCATATTTAGCAACTTTACATATTTTTGCATCATCTTATTATATCTATTACATCAAATGGCTCCAAGGCCATATTACATCAATTTAATGACCTTGTAGTTTATGTTATTTTAGGTCATCCAATTGACCCTTCATTGTCTTCAGGAGGTACCCCTATACCATACTCTCGAGGTTGAAAAGAATCCAAGTCCCTTTAGATCCCACTGTCCTCTTCCTTGTTTTCCAATTCTTTGGCACTCCTTGCTTATACTCTACAAAAAAACTTTTTCTTCTCCTTGGTGGATTCTTGCACCTGTGCTTCACCCATTTGAACACATACCAAGTGCTCAATCTTTCCTCATGCATTACCATGTCTTCATGGTTCATCTCCACATAGTCATCCATATAGAACCCCTACAATCCTACAATCAAAGGGTTGGTAAAAATAAAATTCCATTCTTCCTGCACCAAAAAATCTATTTGGTTCACTTCACTTTCTTTTTCAACCACTTAATTGTCATCTTGTGAGATCTCCATGCTTGGAGGAAATTTTTTCTCCTTGGTGTCCTCATGACCATTCCTTGTTGTTGCCTTCCCTTTGGTGTCTACCTCTGAGAGAAATGTTGCATCTTCATCATCCTTGTGCCCTATACTTGGCATCCTTCCACTGCTCTAATCTTACTTTGTCATTTAGCTTCTATGGCTTCAAACTCTTTCCACAAATTTGTCTCTTCTTCAAGTCCTTGTAGACTTTTCTTCTTTCTATCTTCAACATCTTGTATAGTTTCTCCACAACCATCCTCTTCTTCTTCTTGAACCTCTTTAGTGGGTTCTTCCTTCAACATCTTCCTCTCTAAAATTAGCCTCTTGATGGGCCAATCAACTTTCTTTGTCACCCTCACATGCCAACTTGTGGCTTCCTTCTTCAACTCTGAATTCAATAGCCTCAACTCTCCCCTCCTCATGGTCCCCTTCATCCATGAGACCTTCACTAACTGCTCTTTGGCACTCAAACTCTTCATCTTCTTCCCTTAAGGCTTCTTCCTCAGCCCCTTCTTCCATCTCCATGAGGATGATTTTTTCCCTTGCACCATCCAAAGGACATATGACTGTCCTAATCTGAATTTTCTTGTCATCTTCATGACTCTCATCTCTGCTCTTTTCAGAATCAACCGCTTCTATCATCACCTTCATCTCTTCATGAACCCTTGTGCTCTGAGTTTCATTCACCATCATTTGTTTCTCATTCTTTGTCTTCATATCAAACTGCTCCTCTTGTCCTTTAAATGGACAACTCACCATGCTCTCTCCAACTAGGATCTCATGTTGGCCCTCTTGCATGTTTTCTCCTTCATAAGTGCCTTTCTCCCAAGAACTCATATTCATGTTCCTTTTTCCTAAGAAACCCAATCCTCTCAAATACACCAGCATTCCAAGACAATGTCCATGTTGCTCTATCTTCCTCTAATGGTTTCAAAACCACCTCTTTTCTATTCCCCATGAAGGTATATGTGTTCTCTTCTCCATCATGTAGGGTGTGCTTTTCCATCTTCCATGATCTACCAAGGATCATATGACAATCCTTTAAAGGTACAATGTCACACAATATGACATACATGTATGAGCCAATGGTGAAGGGAACATAGGCTTGTTCCTTAGCATCAACCCAATCTACAACCTTTAATCCTTGTGCTCTGTATGGTATACCATGTGCTATACTCTGTAAATCCAATTTGTTAACCATTTCAACTGAAACTAGATTAGCAAAAGAACCACTATAAATAACAACTTTGCAAACCTTCTCATTGCACTTGCATTATGTCCTAAATGGTGATTACCCTTGATTATTTCTCATACCCCATTCTTCATCCATGATCACTTGAATTTATTTACCTTCAAATATTCACTCTCTGACCTGCAAGGACCTATTGCCTTACTCTGATGCCAATTGATGCAGAGGCTAGTGGTGGATTACAAATCTTCTTAGGAGAATGACAATTTTCTCCTTTGTTTTGTAACAACACTCTATTCTTCCTTCAACCAAGGACATATTCTAGGCCCCCAAACCACACTCTAAGATCTCTCAATGGTCAATTTCATCATCTTGTTCTACCTTAAGCTCCACATCTTAAGTTCTTCTCCCACAACTCATATCTATTCATTCAATCATGCTTCATGTTTCATGATTATTCTCAATCCCATCACCCAAACACCCTTAACTCCTTTGAAGAGTATTCCCAACCCTTCTAAGGTTATAAAGACCTTTTAAACATCATATATCCCACATTCAAACTCATAACTTTCAGTGGTTAGCTTCCCACAACTAAACTACTCTTATTAGGGTTGTCCTACTAGCCCTATCCAGCAAGAAAGTTGTATTTTTTTCCAAACTTTATCAAAGGACTCCCAAAACAAATTAGAGATCCAAATACCATTTTCTAAGTTACAACACATATGTTGTAACCAAGTACACTTGTTTCAGAACATCTCCCTCTAAAATTGTTGTCTCAATTTTCATCCCTAGGCCTAATAGCCCAAATTACAAAGTAACCCTATCATGGTTGTATCCCCTGACCTTGACACTTACCACAGTCTCTATAAATTAAGTAAATTTGAGGATTTTGGTATCCTTTTGGTCATGGACCCTCTTCACATAACCCAACTCACAAACCCTCCTTAATTTGTGCCTATAACTAGGGCTTCCTCACAAATGGATTAAAACACACTTCTGGGATCCAGTCTTTGATCCTACACCATGTCCCCAACATATCCAAACATACTCCAAAGGAAAATCACATCCTCATTAAGCCCAAACTCCTGCTGCTATACCCGTGGCCCTTACTTCATGCACCTTTCACTATGTCACCTTACACCAACTTGTAATTACCCTACATAATCAATGAACTATTGGATATTTAGGGTTAATTACATATTTTACAAGTGTTGGATTCATCCCACAGCCCCAGTAACCACAGAAAGTGGATGGATCCAACTATTTCATCCTTGATTAAATATAAAGCAAAATGTTGTTTAAGGACAGTCAATTCAAAATAGTGCTAGTAATAACTGAGAGGGGGGTGAATCAGTGGCCACAAAAATTAATCCTTAAATCAACCCTTTAAAATTATTACCACTTTTAAGCCTCTAGTTATATTCAGTCCTATAAGATATATGTCTTGAAATACTTATATCAAATTTCTACTTGTCGGAATGCTTTGTAAATCCTTCTTTTGTATGTTTACCAATAAGCAGTCTTTCTATTTACTGAAACACAGTAAATAACTAGAGTATACTGATCACTCCAAAATAGCTTATGTGAGATACAAAATAGTAAAGTAATAAAACATAAACACATAACACGTGGATTTTTAACGTGGAAACCCTGTTAAGGGAAAAACCACTAGGACCGGTACCCCAAATTTTCACTCTTCTAAAGTGAGCTAGGTTAAGAGCCAACCCTTTTAAAGGTTACAAACACACTGTTAGGTGTGACCTTGTTAGATGATTTAAAAGATAGTTTGTCACTTAGTATCTAGCATCTAATGCTACCATCCTTGATCAAACACTCACTTGGCCTGTCAATAGGTATCGGGCATATCCAATGCTACTTTCTATGATCAAACTTTTTGATACTCCTTGGGATGTATCTCAATTACAAAAGAATTTTAAGTCCTTCTTGGTTAAGAGAATTGATGCTTCAATGGTTAAATTGAAACACTAAAGTGATCTGTTCACACATACAACTTGAATTGCAGATTTTCATATCTATTGTAAGTGCACTACCTCTCTAATCAATATAATCAATTCAATACCTTTTCTCCACACTGTTCTGCTCTATGATGTTGATTCACTGTTCATGAGTGTGTTCAGAATCTAACTCTTTCCTCAGCTTTTTGATCAGGTCTGAATGAAGACTTTCTTCTCCTTCAGAATCTCTTCAGCATCTATTCTATTTTCACTTCTCTTCACTTCTCCCCAATTCGTAATGAATTAGGTTGTCTCTTTATAGACATGATTCACCGTTTCTTGGCTTTCTTGATCTTGGCATGATCCACAATTTGTGCCAATTATATTTAAAGAAAAACTCCAGTTTTATCTCATAGAGATCTTCTTGCCAACTGGACAAAGCAGCTTTAAATCCATTACTTATCTCTGGCTTTATCTTGTCAATTAAAACAATGATAAGTATCAGTTAAGTCTATTTTTAGCTATTGACAGCTAAGCATTTTGTCATTTATGAACTCTCTATTCTGTCGGTCAATACTTCAGTTAGTCATTGGTGATAACTAATTGTTCTATCGGTGTGATTTCAGTTGTCTTTGGTATCTCCATCCGTCATGCAACACAGTATTTTTTTTTGTCGGGTTACTATGTGCTTTGCTCATCGGGAAACACTGTGACTTTGCTCGTCGGTAATTTTGTGCAATTGCTCGTCAGGTAACACTGTGACTTTTCTCTTTTACTCTATTTTTCAGTGTGCACTCCATCGGTGTATACAGTCACTTTGTGAATACTTGACTTATATGCATTACTGATAGCATAGCCTTTTATTCATCAGTTCTTTGAAGTCTTTGGCAGTATGTCCATGACCATACAGGTTATATTAAGTTGACATCAATGACAATACAATATATTAACTGCTTTAATGCCTTGCATGATCATCAACTTACCATCTTCAAACATTCAATCAGTTATAGTTCATCAATCTCTCCCTTTGGCATTGATGGAAACATACTACATTATCACACTATATTATTACTAATACAATATAAAATATAATAGTTGAAGTTCATCAAACAACCAATCTTATGTACTATAATGGATACAAATATCTGGTCCTTGGTAAGTTCATATAACTTAGATTTGATTCTTGCAGCTCTCTTTCTATCTTCAATCCCTTCACTGGATAGATGTAGAATATTTCTTTCTCTGATGTGATGTGTTCTTCTTCTGTTTCATGCTCTCTCCCTTTCATTGTTCTCTTTTCTTTTGATGTCTCTTGTCATAAATTATCTCCCTTTGTATGTACTCTCCCTTTCTGGTTACATCAATCCCTTTGGATAATGTGATGGATATAATCTCTCCTTGTATAATCTTACCCATGGATATAATCTCTCCCTAAAGTGATATATATAATCTCTCCTTGTATAATCTCTCCCATAGATATAAGCTCTCCTTGAATTGATAATGGATATAATCTTTCCCTTTGACAGCAATGCCAAACAAATATTTTTGATAGTAATGCCAAACAAATCCTTTCTATCCATAATATACTCCTTGGATTTCCCAATCCATCGACAGTATAATAACTCTGGTGCTCAGAGTAGATAAATACCTTGTTGTGTATAGATTTATCTTTGAATTCCATCTCTCTTCTTGCATCAACATGAATGATATTCTGATAATATGTAGGCTAATGGAGCCTTCTAGTCATTTTACTGACCAGTAGACAAGGGTTTGACCCCTAGTCTCTTTCTCAAGTACTCAAATGCATCCTTAGGCAGTGGATTAATGAAGATATTGGCTAATTGTTCCTTTGATTGCACATACTCAAGTATTACCTCCTTTGCTTTAACTTGTTCTCTTAAATAATGATTCTTGATGGCAAAATGCTTTGTTTTAGCATGCATGAGTCGATTCTTGAAAATGTTTATTGCACTTGTATTATCACAATAGATAATTACTAGTTCAAGAATTTTCATATGCATACCTTCCAGTAACTGTTTGATCCATGCAATATTTGAGCAGCAGCAACATACTCTGCTTCTACAATAGATTGAGAGATGCATCCTTGCTTCTTGCTGATCCATGTGACAAGTATGTCACCCATGAAGAATGCTCCTCCAGTTGTGCTCTTTCGGTCATCAATCTTTCCAGCCCAATTAGCATTGGTAAAGACCTTAAGTTCAAATTTATCTTCTCTTCTATATCATAAGCCATATTCCTCAGTATTCTTCAGATATCTTAGGGTTCTTTTCACAGCAGTCATATGTGATTCCCTTGGATTAGCAAAAAATATTGCAACCATTCCTACTGCATTTGCAATATCTGGTCTAGTATGTACAACATACATGAGTTTTCCAATCATTGATCTATACAAAGTGTGATTTACCTCTAATGACTTGTCTTCCTTTTCCAGCTTACATCCAGTTGCTATCGGTGTTCCAACTGGCTTGGAATCTTCCATCTTGAATATTTTCATCACTTCCTTGATGTATTTGGATTGAGTAATGAAAATACCTTCATTTTGTTGCATGATCTGTAGACCAAGAAAGATCTTGATCTCTCCAAACATAGACATCTCAAACTCTTTGCTCATTTCATTTGCAAATGATTTGCATAGCATATAATTGCCTCCAAATATGATGTCATCAACAAATATCTCATCAATCAAAATGTTAGCATCAGTATCTTCTTTTAAATAAAGATTATTGTTTTCACTAGTACTTACAAATCCAATACTTATGAGATAGGAATGAAGTCTTTCATACCAGGATCGGGGTGCTTGTTTTAATCCATACAATGCTTTTTGTAGTCTACATACCATGTCCCTCTTTTCTGGATCAACAAACCCTTCTGGTTGTTCAATGTATACCTCTTCTTCAAGTATTCCATTTAGGAATGCAGACTTGACATCCATTTGATATACCTTGAAACCTTTACATGCAGCATAAGCAAGTAATATTCTCACTCCTTCTAGCCTAGCAACGGGTGCAAAGGTCTCTCCATAGTCAATTCCTTCTTCTTGTGCATACCCCTTGCATACTAGTCTTGCTTTATTTCTGGTGACTTCTCCATTCTCATTCAGTTTATTCATGAACATCCATTTTGTATCGATGACATTCTTTTCATCTAGTCTCGGTACAAGTGTCCATGTCTTTTTTTTCTCAATCTTCTCAATTTCCTCATTCACAGCACTAACCATTCATCATTATCAAGTGCAACATTGACATATTTTGGCTCATAATCACAAATAAGACATCTTGTGTTTAGAGACTTACTTCTGGTTCTCATACCAGCCTTCTTGTCTCCAATGATCTGGTTTTGTGGATGGTTCCTTCTGATATATCTGGCAAATATAGGTTCAGATCTCTTTCTATCATCGGGATCATCATTGTGTCCTTCATTTTGATCTCCATCACTTGGTACATCATCTTGAGCAATATCTTGATTGTCGATATTTGCGACCTGATACTCAGGTGTAATGATTTTTTGCTCGGGAGCTCTACATTGTTGGTCGGGTAGAGTGTCAGGTTCTTCATTGTAAACAAAATTGTTGTAGTCCTTTGGTTCTTTTGTGTTTTCCTTTTCATTCTTCTCTGCAAATTCATCTATCTTTACATTTTCACTTTCAACAATTTTGTTAGAGGCTTTATTGAGAAATTTAGAAGCCTTTCTCTTCATGGAATACCCTAGAAATATTCCTTCATCACTCTTGGAGCCAAGATTTCCATTTCTATCATCTTTTAAGATATAACATTGACTGCCAAAATTTTTGAAGTAACTTACATTGGGTGTATAACCATACCATAGCTCATAAGGTGTCTCCTTGGTGTCTTTCTTCAATTGTATTTTGTTCAATGTGTAAATAGCAGTACTGACAGCTTCCCTCGAGAAGATTTGGGTGATTCCTTTCTCTATCATCAGTGTCCTTGCACAATCAATTATGGATTTGTTCCTTCATTCAGTAATTCCATTTTGTTGTGGTGTTCTCGGTGCAGAGACTTGTCTTTTGATTCCATGCTCATTACAAAATTTAGTGAATTCATCTAAAATAAATTCCCCTCCTCTATCTGATCTTAAGCATTTCAATTCTTTACCACTTTATTTCTCTACCATTGCTTTGTACCATTTAAACATCTTGAATGCTTCAGATTTATCTTTTAGAAACATAATTGTCATCATTCTAGAGTAATCATCAACAAATAGAATAAAATATCTATCACCATAATAACTCTTTGTCCTCAAGGGTCCACATAGATCAGTATGGACTAATTCTAGAATGGCATCAGATGTATGGGTTTTTCTTTTGAAACTAGACTTTATCATCTTACCTTTTTGACAATTCTTACACATGATATTTTCGGGCTTGGTCATTGTCGGTAAGCCTCTTACATTTTTTTTTTGCTTATTTTTATCATGTTGTCAAAGTTCACATGACACAATCTTTTGTGCCACAACCATATGTCTTCGTTTCTAGCCATTAAGCAAGTGGTGTCGGTATCACTCAGATAGAATAAGTTACCTTTTGTCTGCTCACCGGTACCAATCAGATTTCTTGATTCATTGAAGATCTTTGCCTTCTTATTTTCAAATGCTACTCTATGACCTAAATTATTCAACTAAGAAACACTCAATAGATTATAATTCAATCCTTTCACCCAATAAGCATTTTCACATTTTATCAGGTTATTCAACATTATAGTTCCTCTACCTTCAACTGGACAAGCTGTGTCATTACCCTTTCTTACTAAACCACCATTATAGTATTCAAAAGTCTCAAACTTTTGTTTGTCACCAATCATATGGTGAGTGCAGCCACTATCAATGATTCGGACATCATTTTTACTAACTTTAGATATGAGTGCAGTTTCTACATACCTTTCTTCATCATCATCTGAATCATCTTTTACTACCACAAACACCATCTCGATGTCTTCATCAAATTCGGTGTCAGTATCTTCATCTTTTCATTTAGCTAGGTAACTGTCCTTCTTTCCTTTGTCCTTGTAGTCTCAGGTATCTCTTCTTTCTGATTGTCGGTTGCTTTTGTAATCACCTCTATCAAACTTCTTTTCAAATGACCTGTCATTACTTTCGTCATCTTTTCTTTTGTTAGGACATCTTGCAGCAAAGTGTCCAATCTCTTTACAATTAAAATTCACAAGTGGTAATTTACCTTTGTATTTACCTTTGCCTCTCTGCATTCTTCTAGCCATAAGTGCTTCAATTTCATCAAGATCTTCTTCTTCACTTTCACTATCACTATCTTTTCTCATAGTGTGTTTATGACTTGATTTACTTATTCTCAAAGAAGATTTGAATGTAGACTCTATTTTTGGTAAGACACTATTATCCAAATTATTCATCTCAAATGAAATCAGTCTTCCAATCAAACTGTCTAGAGTAACATTGCTATTTTCTACTGCTCTCATTTCTTGTATGGCGGATACTCTAATAGCATAAGTAGGCAATAAGGTTCTTAGAATTTTACTTTCCACTGTATCTTCATCTAGTACACCTCCAACTCCTCAGATTGCATTGACTACCTTTTTGATTCTTGTGTTGTACTGTGTGATGTTTTCACCTTCTTTCATTTTGAGATCATCAAAATTTCCTCTAAGGATTTCTTCCTTGGCTCTCAGAACATTTATATCACCACCATGTACAAGCTTCAATTTGTCCCACATCTACTTTGCAGTTGTGCATTCTTTGACATCTTCAAATTCAGCATCACAGATTGAGGAAGAAAGCTCTATCATCATGCAGTTGTGTTCATGCTTCTCTCTCATTTTTTCAACTGTGGGTGCTCTTGTGGGTAACACATATTCAGTATCTAAGTATTGAGTAACATCATTTCCAATACCTGATAAGGGGATTCTTATTCTACTTTGCCATGAAGCAAAGTTGTATTTGTTCAACTTGGGCACATCTTGTCTGTTCATCATGTGATCTTTAGCTTAGGTCTTGAAACCTTCCTTCTAAGCACACAAGATCTGATACCAATTTTTAGTAATAACTGAGAGGGGGGGTGAATCAGTGGCCTCAAAAATTAATCCTTAAATCAACCCTTAAAACTTATTACCACTTTTAAGCCTCTAGTTATATCCGGTCCTATAAGATGAATGCCTTGAAATACTTATATCAAATTTCTACTTGTTGGAATGCTTTGTAAATCCTTCTTCTGTATGTTTACCGATAAGTAGTCTTTCTATTTACCGAAACACAGTAAATAACTAGACTATACCAATTTTCACTCCTATGAAGTGAGCTCAATTAAGAGCCAACCCTGTTAAAGGTTACAAACACACTGTTAGGTGTGGCCTTGTTAGAGGATTTAAAAGATAGTTTGTCACTTAGTATCTGGCATCTAATGCTACCATCCTTGATCAAACTCTCACTTGGCCTGTCAATAGGTATCAGGCATATCCAATGTTACTTTCTATGATCAAACTTTTTTATACTCCTTGGGATGTATCTCAATTACAAAAGAATTTTAATTCCTGCTCGGTTAAGAGACTTGATGCTTCAATGGTTTTTGATTATGGTAAAAACAGGTTTTGAAGGGAACCCCGAAACCCTTTAACAAAGCATAGAAAGGAAGGACATAGAAGCCCAGAGCACAACAGGCTACCCCAAGGGAAGGAGCACGCTACAAAGGGTTAGAACCCAGATTTAGCAATAAAACAAGAGCAATACAAAAAAGACAACAGAAATGCTGGAAGGAAAACAGAGAGAAAGACCAGCAACAAAATTAGAACAGAGACTTAAGAAAGCTCTCAGAATCCACCAGCTAAGTCTTCATAGTAATCACATTCTCTCTCAGCTTCTGGAGATCCGGATCCTCCACCTTCTGCATCTTAGATCTCGTACGGGTACCTGGTCCCATTTGCTGGGAATTAACAGAGTGTTCAGCAGTGTCT
>MU228511.1:128873-193012 GCA_018584345.1 Thuja plicata
TCAATAGATCAATGGAAGAACATAAGCTATTCCAAATGTAAGAACCATTAGCTCTATTATCAATGTTTAAGAGGTCCTTCAAGCTATTTGAGTTGGTAAGGTACTTGTTTTTAATGATACTATTCCAGTGTTTAGAGTCACCAAAAATTCTCCAAACCTGCTTAGCCAGGAGAGCCTTATTAATGATCTTAATAGGTCTAATCCCCAGACCCCCTTTATTTTTTGGTTTGCAAACTTTTTCCCAGGCAATCAAACTGAGCCTTTTTTATCTTCAGCTCCAGTCCATAAGAAGCGTTTTTGAATAGTTTCAAGCACCATTGCATACTTATGGGGAATCTTAAATAGGCTTAAAGCATACACAGGCAGATTTTGCAGAGTGGATTTCAGCAGCTGAAGTTTACCAGCACTACTCAGAAGAGCACCTTTCCAACCAGCCAGCTTCATGTTGAATCTATCAATAATTTGATTCCAAAAGATATCAGGAGGTTTTGAGCAGAGAGGGAGCCCCAAGTAAGATGAGGGAAGAGCTCCAATGCTGCAGCCAAGAATTTTAGACATCTTCTTTTGTCTCTCAAGGGGAGTGTTGATGAAAAATAGAGAGCTCTTTTCCCAGTTGATAAACTGACCAGTTGCTGAGGTACAAATAGATAAAGCTTTTTTAAGGTTCCTTGCTTCTTTCACTGTAGATTCACCCATAATAAGAGTGTCATCAACAAACTATTCATGGGAACAGGAAGCTCTGGCCGAGGAGGGGTATAGACCAAATAAAACACCGGAGTTAACAAGTTTAGAAATATATCTTCCCAACCCTTCAGCCAATATAGAAAACAGAATAGGCGAGATAGGGTCCCCTTTCCTTAGACCCCTTGAGGGTTTGAAAAAATTGGAAGATCCACCATTCACAATCACAGAGGATGACACAGTAGAAACCAGTTGATCCACCATTCACAATCACAGAGGATGCTTCAATGGTTAAACTGAAACACTAAAGTGATTTTTTCACACATACAACTTGAATTGCAGATTTTCAGATCTATTGTAAGTGCATTACCTCTCTTATCAATATAATCAATTCAATACCTTTGCTCCACACTGTTCTTCTCTATAATTCTGATTCACCGTTCGTCAGTGTCTGCAAAATCTAGCTCTTTCCTCAGCTTGTTGATCAGGTCTGAATGAAGACTTTCTTCTCCTTCAGAATCTCTTCAGCATCTATTCTCTTTTCACTTCTCTTCACTTCTCCCCAATTCATAATGAATTAGATTGTCTCTTTATAGACGTGATTCACTGTTTCTTGGCTTTCTTGATCTTGGCGTGATCCACAATTCTCGCCAATTAGATATAAAGCAAAAATCCAATTTTATCTCATAGAGATCTTCTTGCCAAATGGACAAAGCAGCTTTAAATCCATTACTTATCTCCGGATTTATCTTGTTGATTAAAAAAATGATAAGTATCACTTAATTCTATTTTTATCTCTTGACAGCTAAGCATTTTGTCATTTCTGAACTCTCTGTTCTGTCAGTGAATACTTCAGTTAGTCATCAGTGATAACTGATTGTTCCGTCGGTGTGACTTCAGTTGTCTTCGGGATCTCTGTCTGTCAGGAAACACTGTAATTCTATCTGTCAGGTTACTCTGTGCTTTTCTCGTCAGAAAACACTATGACTTTTCTCGTTGGTAATGTTGTGCAGTTGCTTGTTGAGTAACACTATGACTTTGCTCTTTTACTTTGTCCGTCTGTGTATACAATCACTTTGTGAATACTTGACTTATATGCATTATTGATAGCATAGCCTTTGATTCATCAGTTCTTTGAAGTCTTTGGCAGTATGTCCATGACCATATAGATTATATTAAGTTGACATCAATGACAATGCAATATATTAACTAATTTAATGCCTTGCATGATCATCAACTTAACATCTTCAAACATTCAATCAGTTATAGTTCATCAAATAGAAGATCAGACTTGAAAAGTGAATGAAACTTGAATTTAAAAAAATTATGATTCACTGCCTCCAACATACAAATGGATCGGAATCAAATACACATAAGAAATAATACCAAATTGCAAGATTTTTGTATTTTATTGCTCCATTTTAGTTACAGTCCGTACAAAAAATGGTCCCAGACCATACTACATATGTTCTCCCGCATTCTCTACCCTTTAAAAAGTTTATATAATACTCCCATAACCTCTCCAACCGATCTAAATCAGTTAGATCCTCTAACAAAGAAAACTAAACCTATTTTGGAGTTTCCCTCCAACTTCCTCATGACCGTTTGGATTCAAATATTCAAATTTCTAAACTTATTTAAATAAACCCCTAAGAACCTGTAACTCTATATTTTGTCCTTTTAGGACCCTAATAACATTTCCAAACTCCTAATTTTATCCCAAGACCTATTCCCAACCATCTAGGCCTTTTGTGTCAAAATTGACAACATTACATCATTTTTGCATTTGTTGCATGTTTAGCAACTTTACATATTTTTGCATCATCTTATTATATCTATTAAATAAAATGGATCCAAGGCCATATTACATCAATTTAATGACCTTATATGTCATGTTATTCTTTTAGGTCATCCAATTGACCATTCATTGTCTTCGGGAGGTGCCCCTGCACCAAGGAGAGTTGTAATAATTCTTTGTTATCCTCCAACAATCTTCATCAATGCATCTAAGATGTACAATCATGCGGTTATTCCATAATGCATAGTTGGTTCCATCATATCTTGGATTTTCCTTCTTGTATGTTTCCATCTTCAGATCTCCCTCAAGTTGTTAGGCTTCCTTCAAGGGACTAGGCTTTGATACCAATTGTAGTAAATAGGAAACAAGAAACTAAGAGGGGGGTTAATCAGTTGCTTTTAAAACACTCAAACCTTCAAACCCTTAAAATTTTATTTCTTATTTGCAAAATGTAAAGCATGTAAACACAAATTAGAAAACATCAACACCACATAACACAAAAAAATTTATTGTGGAAACCCAAACTAGGGTGGAAACCATGATGGGGATGATACCTAAAATAAGACTAGTACCTTGTTAGAAGCATAGACTTATTACAATATGAGGAATGTACATGCATTCAGGCTCACTACCTAGATTTCACTACTCAATTTGCCTTGGGCTACAACCCTAAGGAAGACTCACTGACTTACAATCACAATTCAGACACCAATCTGAGAATTCATGAATTGTATGTTAGCATCTACCTATGCCCTAGTCAATTCTATTTTAGTATAGCTAGATCCCTTGCTGCAATTCTCTATGCCAAAATCAGATGAGAAATCCATTCTACATTGGGTCTGTAAAAGTGCTTCACTAGAAACCTATGCCTTTTGCAATCTTTCAAACACTAGCATGCGCACACGACAATATAAAGCAAACCCTAATTCACCATATTTATCAAGAACTAGATCAGCACAACCTAATCCTCAACCATCCAACTCTTAGCACCAAAATCAACCATCAGGATCAATGAGAACCTTCCAATCATTGCTTAGATCCTTCACAAATACCTCAAGATCATAATCATAACCCTAAAACATTTTACCGATCTCTTATAAACCATTTTATCATTTTTTCTTGACATGATGGCTAAGAACATAAAAGCATCCTCAAATACATTGAACTTGGTCACCTTGATCAATGTAAGAGCCAACTCATCAAGAACATAATCTTGT
Organism: Thuja plicata; assembly: GCA_018584345.1. Lineage (NCBI taxonomy): Eukaryota > Viridiplantae > Streptophyta > Pinopsida > Cupressales > Cupressaceae > Thuja > Thuja plicata. Next base: position 132,570 of record MU228511.1, read on the forward strand.
ATCATCCTTAGGAATCATGAATCTCAAACAAACTATCAAATCCATCACACTCATTTGGATCTGTCAACATTTCATGCTAAACCCCAAGAACATTGTTAACCCAACTGAAATACTTTTAAATGACTTGCAGGCCACCAGAATCACAAACGCTTTGAATGGTAGACACATTTCTATGTCCTTAACACATTCGTAGTTCCGCAACCAAAATATCACTTTGAGTACATGCGAGAAATCATTCTTTGCAACTCTGTTACACTGGCAAATAGTAAAATAACTAGTCTTCATATGTGACATCATAACTTTATCAATACATCGTGCCAGCAATTGAAACTTGAAATGAACCAAGGAGACAAACTCTACATCATCCCATGAGGTGTGTGACTCCTCATCTTTAGTAACATTCATTCATTGTTCTTATGACCATCATGTGTTACTAGCAAAACTGCACAACAAATGTCCAAACTTCATAATAGACATGTTGACATCAATGACAACACATCCAACTTTCTAATAGAGACAATTTGAGTTTTTCGTACCCATTTGAAACCACTCTAATTGTTCCTCAACTTCCAATAATTTGTCAATGAATTTCTAATATTTACCAATTCTTTTCTTCACAATGCGTAGGCCATCATTCTCCAAATTGGCCGCATCCACAAATAACTGAGGGGTCACCATGAATTGAAGGTTTCCTATTGGCACATGAACTTTCATCTACGAGTTGGAGAACTTAGAATTAAAATCATTTTTATATCCCTATTTGACCTAAAAGAAAGGTGTGAGAGTAGCTCTCACAAACAATTCCAAGAGGTCAACATTTTTTGAGATATTTACAAATAACCGACTTAGAGTGTTTCCTTGGGCCTACCATAGTAATAAACCCACAATCCACATAGCTAAACTTTTATGTATTTTTAAAAGCCTTATTCTTGTTCTTTGTGCTCATGATCAAAGCACTTTTACCACTGGCATGAAGATTAAAAATGATGATTTTAAAAAACCATAGCCATCTTTTAGCTCAACTAGTAATAGAAATAATGTAATTTTTTCAATTTCATCAAGTTTTGAGATTTTTGCATCGACACTTCAAATTGAGTGGACAAAAATACTAGATACCAGAGGTAAGTCTTGCACACTTTGCATCTTTGATTAGTACTAAACAATGTAGATGAATGAATTCCCAAACTAGAAAATTTATATTATTAATGGTTCATTTTGAGGAAGAAATAAAACCAGTACATAATTCTCATGTCACTATGAACACCACAACAAATAAACAAAGATCAATGGATCATATTTTGACAAAATATCATAATATAGTTGAGTTAACAACTAGGGTACCCTCACACAACCAAGTTAGACATTATATTTATTTGACACCAAGAAATCCATTACCTAATGAACTAGTGTACCGGAGGTCAACACTAGAAAATTATGAAATTAAAAGATAAATACAATAATTAATTTAGAAAGGACATATCCATCCAAGTGCATCACCTTATGGTAGCCTAATTGTCCTTGCAAATAAAAAGGATGGAACGTGGAGAATTTGTATTGATTATTGGGCATTGGATAAAATCATAGTAAAAAATAGATATACAATTCTTCGGATAGATGATCTTTTGCACCATCTTAGAGGGGATAAATTCTTCACCAAAGTTAAATGAAATCTAGGTACCATCACGTACTAATTGATCTAGCAAATGTAAGGAAGACTACTTTTAAATATAAGGAGGGTTTGTTTGAATGGTTAGTGATGTCTTTTGGCCTGACGAATGCCCTATCCACATTCATGAGGATGATGAATGATGTACTTAGGCTATTCACTGATTCTTTTGTAGTGGTATACTTTCATGAAATACTCATCTTCATAAAAACTTGGGAGGAGCATCTACAACATGTGGAATAAGTACTTTCAACTTTGTAAGACCATGAAATTTATGAAAATATAGAAAAGTGCTCCTTTGGTATATAGAGCATTAAATATTTGGGATATGTCATTGACAGTGAGGGTGTTCATGTTGATCCTAAAAAAATACAAGTGATTAAACATTGGCCTTCTCCTATAAATCTCATAGAGTCACACAGCTTCCTTGGGCTAGCAACTCTTTATTGCAGATTTGTGTATGGATTTTCACATTTGTCTTGGCCTTTAAATCAGTCATTGCAAGGAGTGCAAGTGAAATTCAAGTGGATAGGTTCTCAACAACAAGCATTTGAGGATTTAAAACAAAGGTTATGTTTTGCACCAATTTTATCTCTTCCTGATTTACAACAGTCATTTAAAATACAAACCGGTGCATCAAAGTATTCTCTAGGAGTAGTCCTCGTGTATCATGGTCATCTGATTGCATACCATAGTGAGAGTTTTTCTGATACATGGTGTAGATATACGACCTATGAGAAGGATCTATATGTCATTGGTCAATCTTGTAAGCAATGAAAGCATTATATTTTGGGCAAGGAAACTATCATCCACATAGAGCACAAGCGTCTTCAATTTCTACAAACACAAGGAAAGTTGTAGAATAATAGACACCAAATATGGTCAGCCTATCTTCAACAATTTCATCTCAATATACACCAGAAAAAAGGGAGAACTAATAAATTAGTATATTGTTTGAGCGAGCCTCCAATTGTAGCTATAAGTTTGGTGTTAATCATGTGGTCACCAAACTGAAACTTGGGCTCATTTGTATGGTCATGACAATGAATTTGTTGATGTTTATAATCAGCTTATAGAGGGTAATCATGTGAATGATTTCTATTTGCAAGATGGAATGCTTTTCCACCTTGGCCAAATCTATGTGCCCAATGTAGAACATAAGAATTTGATATGGGAAGCTCACTATAGCAAGTTTTTAGGTCATTTTGAAATAGGTAAGACTGTTGCTATACTCCATAGATATTTTTATTGGCCAAAAATGAAGAATGATGTAATTTCATAAATTCAATCTTTTACAGCATGTGCTATTACAAATCCTACAAATCATAAGTTAGGTTTATAGTTACCACTTCCTATTCTAGAAAAAACCTTGGCACTCAATTTCTATGGATTTTATGTCTTTTCTTCATACCACTAGATGAGAGCATGATTGTGTGTGTTGTGGTAGATATATTTTTAAAAAGGCAATAATGGTGGCTTCGAAAAAGGTAATTTCTGCATAGGACACTGCAAAGCTCTTCTTTGAGCATGTTTGGGTTCATTTTGGTCTTCCAAACAACATTATTTCAGATAGGGATAGTAGATTTCTTAGTAATTTAGATAGTCTTCACTATGGGAAAATATGGACACAAAATTAACAAATTCTACTACATTCTACCCTCAAATAGATGGCGAAACAGAGGTAGTAAATAAAATGATCATCCAAATTATACACGTGTTTCATTAGAAACATCCCTACACATGGGAGATGAGAGTCTTCCATTTGTTCAACATAGCTACAACAAAGCAATTCGCAGTTCAACAGGTCACAGTCCATTTTAAGTTTTTCTTAGTTATCGGTCTTAACACCCATGAATTTTTCCATACCTATCATTGAATCTAATTTATTTCCTTGTGTAGATAAGGAGGAAGACAAGGCAATAAGTTATATTGACAAAATCCATCACTTGCAGCAATACGTTCATGAAATCTTGGAACACACCAATAAGACATACAAGGAGAGGCATGATGAGCATCGAACCCCTCATAATTTTCAAATTGGGGATAAGGTGTGACTGCATATTCAGAAAGAGAGATTGCAAGGTCCCAACATGAAGCTACATCCTCTTTGTTATGTCCCATATAATATCGTCAAGCAAAATGGTGACAATGCATTTGAGCTCAACTTGCCCTCATTTCCCGGTATTCATTTAGTCTTCAATGTAGAATTGTTGAAGCCTTATTTTCCTCCACTGTTAGAATTTTCTAATGTTGCTGAGCAAATTAGTAATGCAACATTGAATCTAGAAGCTAATACTTGATTAAAAAGTGATTAGGTTATGGAGGCTTGGTATAGCCACGGCTAGAGGGTCCTCAAAGAAGACTATCTGAAACATGCAGAAAGAGGATGCAAAATCAGAATTGCACATTATTAAAATTTCAATTACAACTAGTTGGCAACATGTTGGCTTACATTCTAGGCATACAGGCCTAATTACATATCAAAAATCCAGATTATATCCTTTTAATGTGGATCTAGTGAATCATCAATACTGAGCTACAACATAAGGAAATATTACAACAATATATAGATGTTTGCAAACACAACCAAGTTGGTCAAGATCGATCACAATCTCCAAGACAGGAAAACAAGATGTGTAGATAGGTCAGAACCTAAATCGTGAAGAACTCCCTCACCAATGAATAGAATGAAGCGCGCACCAAAAGGGAGGTTGTCCCCAAGCCCAAAATCATTGAAAGATATGCCAAGAAGGTGCGCAAACCAATAAAATGGTTCGCAAGATATGGAAGCTCCATCATGTCGTGAAATGTGAAGAACAATTAGGTCTGGGCCAAAATCAAAGAGATCTCCACCAATAAGAAATGGATTGAGGAGTAGACCCAAAGGAAGATCAAACATGATGTCAAGAGAAAGACACAAGGTCCACGATAGAAAATGAGCCAACTTAGAGGATCGCCATAGAAAACACAGAAATTGACTAAAAAGGAACAAACTAAAGAAAAAAAATATGTTTTTTGGTTGATGCAAGATTATCAAGAACCCAAGGATGCTCCTGCATCAGAAATCTGGGGTTGATTGAAATTGATCCTCTCACTTCAAGATGGGGCTAGAGGAAAACACGGCGGTCTACCATAGCCTGAGAAATCCATGACGAGTCTTTAGTTGGTCACCTTTCCACTTCACAAGATATTCTCTATATTGTTTGCCACATGTTCTTCTACCAACTCTTCTATCTAGAATGTCTTCAATCTCATCCAATTTATTCTGAGGTAACTACTGCTCCAAATTTTATCCATTGTTATCAGTAGATTCTACCTCATGGTATTGATATAGGTCTGCAATGTTGAATATAAGTGATATATCCAAAGTATTTGGTAACTCAACTTCGTATGCATTTCCTGAATCAAATTTTCCTCAAGATATTACAAGGTCTGAACTTCTTCATCTTTAATTTATTGTATGTTCCAACTGGATATTTGCCTTTTTCTCAAATAAACCACTACCTCATCTCCAACTTGAAATTCCTTATGCCTCCTCTTCTCATTTTCCCTCTCCTTATACTTTTTGTATGTGTCTTCCAAGTGTTGCTTCACCTAATTATGCAATGATTTCATGTGTTCTACAAATTCCTCGGCTTTTGCACTCATTTTATCATCATGGTAGATATCTCTTAACTTTGATACACCTTTAGGTTTGATGTCTATAACAAACTCAAATGATGTTTTCCATGTGCTTCAGTTGACTGAATTGTTATATACAAACTCTGCTTGAGCAAGTATCAAATCCAAACTTCCAACCCTTTCTCCAACCAAACATCGCAACAAGTTTCCCAAACTCTTATTCACAAATTATGTCTATCCATCAATCTATGGGTGAAAAGTAGAACTAAACTTTTTTAAAAAATCATCTTCTTCCAAAGTGTTCTCCAAAAGTAAACAACGAACTTATTATCTATTCCTGAAGCAATGCCTTCTAGGTAATCCATGCAATCTGACAACCTTTTTGAAAAATAGATCTTCTACATGTATTGCATCTGTTGTCTTCTTACAAGGTATAAAATGTGTCATTTTAGAAAATCTATCCACAATCACAAATATAGAATCATTCACTCTTTGTTTCTTAGGCAATCCTAATATGAAGTTCATGCTTATATTTTCCCAAGGTCTCTTCGGTACTGTCAAAGTTTTTATAATCCAACACTCTAACTACTTCCTTTTTCAATTTGAAAAACTCTACAACTCTGAACAAATCTCCTACCATCCTTATGAATTTGAGGCCAAAAGTAGTTCTCATTTGCCAAAGCCACTGTCTTATCAATGCCAAAGTGTTGTGTTAATCGTCCACTATGCTTTTCTTTTACCAAATTCTCTCTCATAGAGCTCCTAAGTATGCATAATTGAGTTCCTTTGAACAACATCCCATCTTGAATGAAATAATCTACCCACTTACTTCTTTCCAAAAATATAGGTGCTTTGCAAGCTTTCCAAGGTTCGGTAAAATCAGGGTCTTCCTCATACAAGATTTGCAACATATTTGTTTGCATGATTTGCATATCATTGTGTTTATTTTTTTTATTGTTTTATAGAAGAGTTAGCCACATCTTCTATATGAATTACTCTAGATAGAATTGGTATTATTTGATCTATTTTTAGATTTGATATTACTTGTGTAGTGAGAGTTTCTTTATATCTTGGTTTAATGATTACTACAATGATGGTGAGTTTGCATGTTTCATTGGATTTGGATCTATGAGTTAGTATGTTGATGGCATGAAGTTCTATCTATGTTAGTATACACTAGTTTGTGGTATGAAGAGCTTGGATGAGTCGCTATTTATTTTTGTCACTATTATAGGTGGTATGAGTAAGGCAACTACTAAAAGCCTTTGGTATTATAATTATTTGGATTCATCCCAAATTTGTAATGAACACTTTTAGCCTTCATAGATCAAATGATTAAAGGTATAATCAACCTTAGTTGAGTATCTCCTTATGCGTAGTATATATAAATCACTTAAAATAACTCTAATATCTTGTGTTCACCTAGTGATAACCTACAATGTGTCACCATTAGCACGTCGCATAGTAGGGTGAAAGAGGAAGAACGAACATAAGAGTATAAGAAAAAAAAATTCATCTTAACAATGAAGATCTCCTACAAAAGTTAGGTGTACATTGAGCCACTTTAAGGGGATATTTATTCTAAAATAATTCTCCCAGTTTAACTATATGAAAATGAAGGTCATCGTTGTGAGACTTTAAAAATTTACTAGATAACAAATTCCTTAGATTAAAGAGTAAAACTATCATAATATAATAAAAATTAATGCATATTAACATGAAAATAAATTTATTAAACAAGGGAATAAATAAAATGTTTAAATAAAAAAATTATGCTTATAGGAAAATATTATAGATTTAACTCAAAGAAAACCAATAAAATATTATAAAGTTTAAATTGAATCATTTTTATTGCTATTAGTCAACATTGCTTTTTATTTAAATAATCACTTTATTATTGAAGTTTTTGGATTTTACATTTCAACAATTTAAATGAAGAATTCTAAAAAATAAGTGTTAAAACAACCTAAAATAACGATGCCTAATTCCATACATAAGCCTCACCAAGAATTTAATCCTCTAAATAAACTAATTAATTCGACTTAATGTAATCACTTATTTTTTATTGAATGAACATCCAATTCCCACCATTGGATGAATTCAATTAAAGCCCTTAGATCTTAGGGTTCGCTACAACAATCCTAATTACTCCTCAAGAAAGAAATAGGATTTATATTTCCATGCATCTCAATTTATTTGTTTGATGTAGATTTAAAGGGGGGGTTTGTGATGTTTGTGCAATAAAACAATTTTACTATTAATGTATTAATTAATATATTTCAATGATTTATTTTTATTTTATAGGTTAAAAGAGGATTTCTTTAATTAAATTAAAAGGGGGGATTTTTGTGATGTTTATGTAATAAAACAATTTTGCCATAAAAGTTGAAATGAAGGTTTTAGTTTTAGAAATTTTTGCTCAACAAAAGTTGGTAACACTTTAAAAAATAATTTAATATTATCTTTTTAATGTTCAATAAAATATATAACATGCATTTTATATTATTAATATTTTAAAAACATTAGTGAGGTGAGGGGTGTGATCATGACTTTGATATGAAGGTTGCACCCTCATATGGGGTGTGGCCCCCTCCCAAACACGGGTGCTCCAATATATTTTATTATATTTTATAGTATATATTTTTCATTGCATTAAATCTTAATATTAATCTTATTTATTAAAAACATGTATTTATTAGTATCACAATTTCATAAGCAAAATTTCAAAATACAAGCTCTCGCTCAAGAATATGGTCACACATGTGCAGGCTTCTGCTCAGGTTGTGCCAACGGTGGATGCGACTCATGCTCGTGCTCTGACCCCAACAAAAAATGTTGTACATTTTTGTGTTATAGGGTTGGAGTTGGGTGTGGAGGCTCCTTCAGGTGCACTCTAAAAGGGTGGTCCTGGGGATGCTTTGGTTTCCACTCTACCAAGTGTCTATGTCCCAATGGGTGGTTCAAGGGATATCTCTACTAGTAAGACTATGAATGAGGGGGGCTTTAAAGCCATTTTCTGCTACTAGTGAACATATTTTTTCTCATCTTGCCATATCTATTGCAACTCTTCCTCCAAAGATAAAACATAGACCTCTAGCTTGTGTCAAGACCTCCCCAGTGGTGGTTTGTGGCCACGACATGGAGGAAAAATATGTAATACTTCAAATGGTGTGGATTAGTTTACAAATGTGCTAGTTTCTATCCTTCTCTACCAGACCTGCATCACTGGGTAATGAACTCTTAGAGACCTTTGGTTTCAGGTAACATTGAGCTTTTCCCTTGTGCTAAGGTATTTTTTATTGCTCTTTTCCTTCATCTAAGCAACGTGATTTGGTGATGAGCAAGTTGTGGGCTTAGGATAATCACTCTCTTTCAGCCAAACCCTAGGCAATCTCCTTCAACCCTCTAACTGAACCTCCCAGTGTGTGTCATGTGTGGTTCATCTTCCTAATCTTCCCCTTCATTTTTGGGAGAACTCTTGTTTTGAGGTCATTGGAAACTCTATTGGTCATTTTCTAAAGGTGGATGATACCACGACTGCCATGGGTCTTTCCACCTTTGCACACATTATAATTGATATTGACATTTACACACCTCTCCCTATATATGTGGTTCTCATGGTAGGGGATCGATTGTGGACTCAATCAATAGATTATGATGGTCTCTCATTTTGATGTTGTCATTGCTTCTCTATTGTTCATCTAGTAGTAGATTGTTCTCTCTTGCGACATAAAGGTACTTCCACTTGGTGGAAGGACACTAATGATGAATATTTGATTGTTCAGGCTTTTGATTCTTCCTCCAATGACAAATCATAAACTAATGATGACTCCCCTTGAGAGAATGGTCGTTCTACAGATATGTATGACGATCATGTTACGACCTCTATAACCCATGTGCCTCCTCCTATTGTTGGTACAGTCCCCTCTAGCCATGTGGACTCTTCTTTGTCTTCTACTCCTGCTCTGCTCAAATGTTCAATTGACAATATGAAGCCTTCTCAACACTCTACCCCTTGTGCTAAAAATCTCCCTAATAGGGTTTCACCACTTGCTCCCCCTTGCGGTGGGGATCCTAGTGATAGTATCACCTGGACAATTGTCTGACAGTGTAGACATCCTATAATCTCTCTCTTCTCCTGAAATTTTGCGTGAACCATCTACCCACTCTTGAGGTGGGATACTAAATATTTTGTTAGTGCATTGTTAATGACCTACACTTGTAACATACAACACCTTTATTGTAATGTGTTGTTGATCCCTTTTGACACCTATGAGATGTGATTTTGTAAGGATCAGCACCCTTGTTATGTTGTTAATTAATATCAAAAATATTTATTTATTATTTTTTCATTCCAACTATCAAGAAGATTCATTACAACCAAATAAAAATTTAAAGTCAATTGAATAAATCTAAAAATTAATAAAAACTTTAGCACTAATTTGATGCGTCAAACTATTTTCATTCTTTTCAAATATCACTAATATTCATTTCCAACAAAGCATAAAGAAATATTTATTATGAAAGTTATAAACTATACATGTAATACACATTATAATGTTATGTTTTTCTTAATCTAAGTGAAAAATAAAGTTTGTCATTTTCAGATTTAAATAGTATAAAACTTCCTTTCAGGTTTAGTCTTAGAATAACAATAAAGTTGGTATAGTCATATCATAGGTCACAAAGAATATGCATCATATGTCATTTTTGGCATTAGGTAGGTCATGTTTCATATATCCCTTCTACGTCAAACTATTAGACTAGTACAATTTTTGCAAAATACATGAATATTTGATTTTTTATTAAGAAATTGAATTTCACCATTTAAAACTATTTTTAGTGTTTAAGCACATAGGGAGAAAAGAAAAGGTCATGTGGAAGTAGAGATGGCTTGAGTGCCCAACAAGTGGCAAAGCTTCACTCATTGCCTATCCACACTCAGAGGTCGCGTCACTCATTACCCAATGGTGGTGGGATCTTTTCACCTACAAGTGTTCTTGGTCACATGCTAGAACCACCTACGAAGCACCTGGGGCTTAATTTTGAACCTTCCAAAGCTTGAATTGGGCCTTTTTCTCTCCACCATAACTCTTTGTCAAAGTGTCAAAATTTTGCAAGAAAGATATCAACGAAAAGCTAGTACTACATACTTCGCAATGATGTATGTCATTTTGTCAAATTTTGTTACAGGTGAATTTTATTGTCACTTGAAGTCATTTTTTTCTATTTTGGGCCTCCAAGCTCGTAACACTTTGCCACAATCTCCAATTTTCATGGTCTTTGTGGCATTGAAAAGATCTATCACTATGCACATTAACTTTTCTAAATTCAATATATTTATTCAATATTTTGCACATTTGGCTTAATAATATTAGGAGATCCACTCACTAGTAACACAGTAGATGATAAAAGAATAGAAAATAGATTAGAAAATAGAAGATACAAATAAAAATTGAAATGTAAAAGAATGTATATATCAATATAAGGAGTTATATATACTATGTACCAATTGACTATGAATGAATACAAATACCTTTGAAGTCTTAATATGTATGTAGCATATGTTATTCTTAATTTGATTAACAACTAACCTTTGGTCTGGATCTAATTCATTGTTTTCTGCAAAAGGACTGAGCTTGGGCTATAAAGACTACAACACTAGAAATCACTAGGGTTAATAGCTCCAATCTGTGTCGAGAACCAAATTAGGTCTTATTGAGGTTTACTATGAAATGACGAAGAAAATATGACAATCTACATTATTACATTATAGGTGTCAAAAGGGATCAACAACGCATTATTGTCATATTGATCCCTTTGATCATATTGTAGATTGTTATATGGTATAATTCCATGGTCAATCTTCTAGATCATCAATAGTCATCTGTGTTCTTAAACCTATTAGTAGTTGTTGTGTTCGATCACAACATGAATTTTAATTTTTCTTGGGTTTTCACATCCTCTTTTTTGTTTTCTTTCTTCTTGACACACTTAATAATACCATCATTAGTGAGCTCCACTTTTATTTTCTCTAGATTTTCCACCCTTTTTCCACGTCTCTTCTTTTTCTATCATTTGTTTTTGTCTTATTTCTTCACCATTTAGGCTTTCCATTGTCACTTTTCTTACTAATGCAAATTGTTCCACAATCTCTCTTGTGATTCTTGTCTCCTTTGGCTAAGGGATTTTTGTTCATAATTGCATTAGTTCTTTATCATGTCCCATGGTAGTTATCCGGTAACCTTTCTTAGTAGTCACATCTCTTCATGGGTCCCTTCTAAACTTATCCCTCTTTCTATTTCCCATTCCTTAGCACCTAATCTCCTATCATGGGATAGATGTTAAGAGGACAATAATGTAGATTGTCATATTCTCTTCATCATTACAACACAATAAACCTCTTAACGTTATTGTCAGAAGGGATCAATATGACACCTAGAAGGCAAAAAGATGATGAAGAGAATATGAAAATCTACATTATTGTCCTCTTAACATCTATCCCATGATAGGAGGTTAGGTGATAAGGAATGGGAAATTGAAAGAGGGACGGGTTTAGAAGGGACCCATGAAGAGATGTGACTACTAAGAAAGGTTACTGGATAACTACCATGTGACATGATAAAGAACTAATGTAATTATGAACAAAAATCCCTTAGCCAAAGGAGACAAGAATCACAAGAGAGATTGTGGAGCAATTTGCATTAGTAAGAAAAGTGACAATGGAAAGCCTAATGGTAGAAAAAGAAGAGAGACGTGCAAAAAGGGAGGAAAATCTAGAGAAAATAAAAGTGGAGCTCGCTAATGATGGTATTATTAAGTGTATCAAGAAGAAAGAAAACAAACTCCAGAAAAGGTTTACCTCTATATGAAGAACATTTAGACGAGTTAAGTATAGAAGCATAAGAAAATTAAGATTGGAGGAAATCTAAAAGGAATGAAAAGTTGAAACAAATTTGGGTTGACAATTAAGATTGATAACATGTCGCTAACAAACAAAAAGATGAAATGTTTTTTTGAAGAGACACAACTCTCATATAAAGACCCATCCTCAATACCATATAAAGAAGGATTTTAGTGGAAGAAGTACCACAACAAAAAGAAGCAAGAGAAAAGAGGAGAAAATTGAGTAGGATATACCTTGAGAAGAGATATTCAGCAAGGATTACTTTGATATTAATTTAGAAAAATTAAAGGGCATAGAAACAAAACCATGAATACCCCACAAGGTTAAAAAGGGAAAAACCAATTACACCACATCAAAAACCTAAAACTAGAGTAGATAACCTAACCGAAACAAAAACCAAGAAAAATAGAGGCTTCCATCAAGATCCTTGTATTTCACCAAGATGCCACAAGAGCAACTGAACATGTCTTTCAATTTGAATCATTCTGGGACAGTTAGAAAAGAAGACCACCGACACAAACTATTAAATTTTTTACATGTTTAAGAAAGGAATTAGAATAATATATGAAGCACTATCCCCAACATGAGAGCACTTTGGAAGAGTTCAATAATGAATATATAGTAAACTTCGCTATCCCAAACATCCCCATTGAGGGTGTTAGTAAAATGAGGAATTAGGTACAAGGAGAAAATGAATTCGTGAAGATCTATGAAAAATAAATTAAGGAGGTTAGTTGAAAATTAGATGCCCCCTATCATAAAATAGAAAATAGAACAGTTCATTTCTTGACTGCACAAAGATATTACAGTTAGACTAGATGGGAGAGTTTTGATTCGTCATTGATTTAATAACAATAGTTTATCAAATAGAGGCACAACCTTGGAGGAGACTAGAGAAGGATGAAACAATAGAGGCACTCAAAAACCTCCAATTATTTGTGTAGAAACTAGCAATTCAACAAGAAATCCTAGAAAAAGCCCAAGAATCTAAAAGAGTTGAGTTGTACATATTGCAATAGAGAAGTTTATTTCTAGAACGACTACCCTAAGGCTTGAGGAGAAAGAACAATTGTTGTTAGAACAAACAAAGAAAAATCATTATAGTGTCATATGTAAGGAATGTGATATTCATCTAACAAAAGACTATATGAACTCTCAACCTCCACTCCAAAATGGAGGAAACCATTGCAACTAAGGTTGCCACAGTCATAATCGTAATATTGATGAAAGAAATGATGTGAGCAACTACATACCACCATGGAGAGATAATACGATCACTTGTGTTATTCACAAGAATCAACGGGGGTATCTAAAAGGCAATAAATAGTCTAACTATAGAGGGGGAAGAGGAAGAAAAAATAGAAAAAAAAATGGTGTTGCTTCCTTTAATTGAGGGAAAGGGGGCATTATGCCACAGAATGTTGGAGAGAGAAGTGTGCATTTTGCAGAGAAGAATCCCATGATATAAATAGGTGTGAAATGTAAGATAGTTTTTTTCAAAATACCACTGCACCATCTTGTGGTGATGATTTACAAAGAGGAGCTTGAGTAATCCAAAGAGTAGCCCCACGAGGGATAAGAGGTTGTTGAATGGATGTCTGGTCATTTGACGCATCTACTGAAGAACATTCTGTTCCAGAGAAGAATTGATGGCGAAAACAAAGAGAAAGGAGAAAACATAACAAAGAAGGTTAATGTCATAACTAAACAAAGAACAGAGACATCGATAGGAATAAGCAAAAGGAGATTGAGGAAGAGCATGAGGATTCTAGCTCAGAAAAGGACGAAGAACGAGAATACTTCTGACCCACTACAACTCAAACATGAAAATGTTGTAGAATAAGATAAACATCAAATTATTCAACAACGGCAAGACAAAATGGCATGTTTCACAAAATAAGAAGTAAAAATGTTAAAATATTTATTCACTTTACCACAACAAAAGGACCTAGTGGAAGAAGAATGGAACATTGTTAAATGTAAATCTTCCAAAAGATCCCTCGCCTTCTTTTGATATGACTCTCCTGTGCCATAAGAAGGGAACTAAGGGATAATCTTGATGATGATTTTTTCTCTTTGGGCTACTGATATTCAAAGTCTAATCTATGGCAGTGATGTATTGTCTATCATTTGGGGAAATTGGCCTTTTGTTCTGGTTGGTATGTTGTGTTTTGGAAACTCTTAATGTTCTATCTTAAGTTTTATCTTTGTACAGGGTTTCGGGGCCCCTTCAAAACTTGCTTTTACATTAATCGAAACAAAAGCATGTAGTGGTAAAGTTAAACAATTGGGGATTGGAACAAACAAAACCAAAAACTAGTCAATCAACTATCATGAGATTAGAATTGGAAAAATGGTCCCTTGTTGATTAATATACATCTTAATGACCAAAAAGTTTAATATATGATTATGGTAACTACGTGGGGTCAATTGGGAAGACCTAGGAGCAAATTTTTACCAAAAATCAAAGTAAAAATATAGAAAGAATGTTGCTTTAGCACAACAAAAAGACCTAGTGATAAAGTTAAAAATAGTTTGGGATTGGAACAAGCAAAACTAAAAATAGATCAATCAACTATCATAAGGTCGAAATTGGAAAAATGGTCCTTTGTTGGTCAATGTACATATGAATGACAAAAAATTGAAATACGTGATAGTTCACTTAGAAGCAACTTTTACTATAATATTGGCAACCACATCAGACGAACTAGAAAGACCTAATCTTGTGAAGACGCCAATGATCATCTAGTAGATAGTTGTGCAATGGAAATGATGGACATTTACAAGAACGTTCAAATTAACATTAAAGGCTTCAAACAACTTGTTGACTTTGAGAACATGAAAATGAATGAACCCTATTAGGTTTAAAAGGGTTTATAAACACTAGTGGCATTATAGATTATAAAAAGGAAGAGATATCTTATGATTTAATCCCTACGGAAATATCGATATTGATTGTTGTGAGGGAATATATTCTTTCATTGATGGCTTTTACAAATACCATCATGTACAAAATAGAGAAGAGGACCAACCATTGACCACATTTGTTTCAAAATGGGGATACTTCATGTATACAGTCATGCAATTCAAGCTCAAGAATGCCCCTGGATTTTTTGGTCGAATTATGACAAACACCTTTAAAGACTTTATCCATGATTTCTTAGAAGTATATCTAAATGACTAGACAATCTATGCCCTACCACATCCAAGCACTTCGGAACTATGCTGGAAAAATGCTTAAGTAGGCAAATCTCACTTAATCTTAAGAAGTGCTTCTTCCAATACCCTTCATGACACATTATATGCAAACTAGATCATTGTAGACCCAACGAAAATTGCCTTAATCGTGAACTCACCACCATCCAAAATAACGTTGGATATCAAATCATTTCTAGGGGTTACTAGTTATCATCAAAAATTCATTAAAGGATATGCCACTATATAGTAGCAACTTGAGAAGACATGCTTAGGAAGTAAACTAAAAAAAAGCAATCACTTAGACCACGCAATGCCAACAATTATTTTGATAAACCCGGAAAGAAAAATAGCAAAGGCCCCCATACTCATTTGTTTTCAAATAGGCTCATACCATTTCATGTATATGTAGTTTCCTCTCAAATAGCTATAGGTGCAATTTCTGCTCAACCAAGAGGAAATATAGACCATCCCATTACATATGCCAATCAAAAACTATACCAGCCGAAAAAAACTATACAATTGAAAGAAAAATCATCCCGATGGTCTATATCATCCACAAATTTTGCCACTATTTGTTGTCTACTCCATTCACATTCTACATCAATCATGAACCCTTGGAGTTTCTACTAAATAAACCAATGATACAAGGACAACTTTACAAATGGCTATTAATGTTTCAAGAATCTAATTTCTCAAGACCCAAAGTAATAACCAAGTAGCAAACTACCCCTTAGAATTGATACAGCGTAGAAAAACTACACATGGCCAATCTCTTCTAGATAACATCACTACCCAAAGAATTACACAATGTAACCAAAATATTCTTTACCAGAACATATCAACCAAAGATGTCAATACATGACAAACAACTATTGCTACAAAAATCTCTTCCATTCACACTAATTGGAGGAGCTTTATACTGTAAAGAATGGGATGAAATACTCTGAAGAATCCTCTATGATCATGAACAAAAAAATGAGAGAAGCACACGAAGGTATTGCGGGAGAATACAATTGCAAAGATGTCACAACAAGCAAAATATTGTCATATTTTGACTATGGTGGCCTAGTATATAAAAAGACAAGCACCATACAAAAAGTGTGGCATATGCCAAAGAACAAGATGACCCACTGCCCCAAAAGAAATAAATCCCTTTGGGAAATAGGCAATCGAATTCATAGGACCCATCTACCCTCTAGCAAAGCTCTCCAAAGCCACATTCATCATTACCAAAATTGACAACCTCACCAAATAGGCAAAAGTTGAAACCCGCAAAGGATTGTGCTACCTACACTTAAAGGAATTTAAATAGTAAATATTAATATCATTGCATTATAAAGTAATGATTACTTTGCTTTTGAAAACTGAAAGTGAAGAACCTCCCATAAAATGGCAATTACAACTTCAGTGGTGGGAGCAATTTCTTAGGAGGTAGTTGGCACATGTCGAAATTAAAAAAGAAATAATAATAATTCTTTATTGCTTTCAGTTGAAAACTCCTAACAATGAAGTGGAAAAACACGATGGCATTTTTTAATGTAGACATCAACGAAAATTTTGACAATTATTCTCAAGAGCTCTTTATTTGTTGTTGAATTCCTACACAATAATATCATTAGTAGATTTAGATGTCACTTTAACTATTACTAGTGATCAAAGAAAGCACTTTGTTGACAAAACCATATAGGAACTATTAGCGAACTTTATGATTACCCATAATCTAAGTACCCTTTATCATCCCACAAGCAAATGATTAGTAATGCATTAAACAATCCTTGGCATTACCTTGACTAAAATGTGCAGTGCCAATAGGACAAACTGAAATGTCAAGGTACTTACTTACTAGACAACATCTTAAAGAGCTACATCACATACACCTTTTGATTTGGTATATGTAATGAAGGCCACCTTACTATAGACTTTAAAGTCCATAACCTTTATAACAGACATTAAGACTCGCTATGAGAATTCCATTAACCAGAAATTGGAAGAATTGGAAAACTAGATGAAGAAAGACGGCTTACAAAATTACATATTTGAGCAAAAGGGAGGCAAAAAAATTAGCACAACCAAAACATCATAACAAAACAATTCTAACTTGGCAACATGATTCAATTGTACAACATTAAGTAATAAGAGCAGGGTAAACTTGTCCGTCAACAATGACCTTACAGAATGAATGATATTCTTGATTCCAAAGCAATTATGTTGATTTTAAATGGCAACATTTTACACAACTATGTTAATGAAGCACGGCTAAAACACTATCACCAAACTTTTGGAGATCTTATCGATCTTGCCACATGGACAGAGTATGAAATTTGGAATACAGAATATAATCTAGGTATACTACATAAAAATCACTCCATGTAACAAAGTTGAATGATAAGAGGAATAGGAAAGATTGCGAAATAGAAGATATAGATGAATGAAATGTAAAGGAATGTATAGATGAATATAAGATGTAAGGATATGTATATGTTACTCTTATTAACTACTAACCTTTGGTCTAAATCCAATTCCATGTTTTCGTCAATAGGACTAAATCTGAGGTATAAATACTACAATACTAGAAATCACTAAATGAGATCTTCAAATA
This sequence comes from Thuja plicata, assembly GCA_018584345.1. Taxonomy (NCBI): domain Eukaryota; kingdom Viridiplantae; phylum Streptophyta; class Pinopsida; order Cupressales; family Cupressaceae; genus Thuja; species Thuja plicata. The sequence goes on from MU228511.1 coordinate 150,561, forward strand.
AACATTTTCTTATCTTACGTGTTGGCAGCCCTATCTCCCAATTTCATCTCAATTGTCAATAGAAAGCTTCATCCATTATATCTAGAAAGGCTTTAAAGATGTTAATCATCTCAATTGTCATTAGATATCTTCATCCATTATCTCTAGAAAGGCTTTAGGGATGTTAATCATCACGTAGGAGGCATTAAAAATGATTTATTGTGTAAGCAAAATGTTCATTTTTCTTAATCTTAATAGAAGCGTTGAAAATGTTAATTTGAAAGGTAAACAGAGAAATAAAAATTGAAGTAGAGGTTACATAAAGTAACCAAGCCATATCATCTAACCAATTCATAAAAATAAAATGGTGGTAACACAGCCAAAGCCAAACATATAGAATCAGAACCAGTGAACAAAGTAAATAGATTAATATAGTTAAATACGAATTCAATGTATATGTCTTAGGGAAAGAAAGAAAGAAAAAAGATACAATGAGCTTATAAGAGGTGGAATGACTAGCTACTAACTAGGGAATACCAAAAGCAATGGTACCTAATGACAAATCAAAACCATCTTCACAAAAAGTATATAACTAATCATTAACTAAAGTCTCCAAAAATCTACTGCTCTCCTGCAAGTTGAACTCATATACACAATGAGATAGAGAATAAGATCAAAACTAGAATGATTGAATGGACTGGAGTATGCTCAGCAAAATCTAGGGAGCCTAGGTTTCATATTCATGGAACCTATGAACACCGCCTTATGACCCTAAAGATTCTCAGTAGAAAGGTTAAGGAAAATCATCAATTGTGATGCACGATTATGTACACAAAAGACCTTGCAGAGGTTCTCTACAATTCACAATACCAACGGATGCAAACCTCTCTTAATGCTTAAAACTCATACATTAGCTCAAGGAGACTCTTCAAATTCATTTCATGAAAATGCATAGTTGGCGGGCCTTTACTTGACCGACCTATATATATATAACACTAGTGTAAATGAAAAAGATATAAAATTAGTGAAACCTAAAATAACCTAAATTTCAAGTATCAAAGAATTAGAGCCTTGTGATTCAATCGCATCTAGCGAAAGTCTTTGATGGTTTGGGAGAAAAAAATCAGATTAGTTATTATGTAAAGCTACTTAATTGGGAATTAAGTGGGGTTCTCACGAGGCAATTTGTAGAACTCCCGCTATAATAATTTGGCTGAATAGAAGACTGCTCATAAACAGTATATTTTTATGATTAGCCTTGCTGGGAAAAGCTTTATATGACAAACCGATAAGAAGAATATTCAATCCACCACCTATACGTTCTTTGTTTATTGTGGTGTAAACGAAAGCCATCAGAATAAAGTGCAAGATTATCGAGAAATAAAAATCTAGGTTGGGTTTTCTTGTGCAAACTTATAGAAATTCTCGCTGCGTGATTATTTAGAATAAAAAAACTGGCGCATGCAAATTATTTGAGAAACTGCAACTACCATAATATTATGTGGAATGTGTATTTTGGAAAGAATTGTAGAATTTTTATGTAAAAATGCTATCCAAAAATTGCAGCCTAGGCGAAAGGCACAAATATCATAAGTAAGGAGGGCTTGGAAAAAAAGAAACACATGAAATCAAACCAACATAGTGGCAAATAGCCAATGGACACCAAGTCCATGAGTAAAAGGGACCTAAATTGCTAGATAACTCTAGCAGACTACTTTCATGTTGGCTGGTACACCGGCCAACTACAGATTGAGCATAACAGTTGTAAAGATTGAGGACAACTTTGGGAAGCTAGTTTCCCATAAAATATTCAACATACCGGCCAAAAGACACTTGGTTTAATGGCAAAGTCCATGTTATAGGCACCTAGATTGTGCTACGTTCAAATCTTTTTTAACACAAAAAAGATTTAACATGCACCCTTTTTTCAACCCCACCCAATAAATTCCTGCTCATCTTTATACCTATAAGCGTCAACAATCGAAGGGGGCACTTAACAATGTAATAGGCCAAAGCAATACATTTCAAGGCCATTATTGATGTGTACTTGACAGTAAATAGAAATACAAACGACTGACAGGTGTAAAAAGGGTTTCAGGAATTTCATTGTACCACTCATGCTCTATTTCCAACCCAGGTTTTTTATCTACGTTCAAGAAGTAATAAAGTGGAGGAAGAAATTTAGATCTAGCAACTCTATGCACGATCTGAAGAATTGTATTCTACATTTTTGCATGCACACATGGTTTAGATTAAAACTCGACTACCCCCGACTTCCATGCAATATGTGATGCAGAGCCTGGAAATATGAAATCAGAGAGTAAATTAATTGCATGGCCTCACAAATTTCTATGATATTGGTTAAACAACATTAAAAAATTTGTATTCATCTGTCCCTTCAGCCTCAAACCTTGAATTTTTCAGTTTGTAAAGCTCTCCTTGCGTGACTTGTGATAAAAATTAGAGCGCAGAAATTATACGATGTACTAAATAGCATGTCTGTCCCAGTAAACTTCATGGGTGAAATTGTAATTTTATCTTTAAAAATGTGGTTTATATCTTCCTTCCTAATACACGTGTTTTGTGCCTGTTAGAAGAATAAGCTGGATATAAATCCCCCTGATAGTAAGACACCCCGCATTTCATCTCATAAATGCAAAGGCAGCTTTGAAAGGGATTCACACAAGTCAGATCAGAAGGACCCCAACATGAATTCTCATGGTTAAAAATTTTCGATTGTTTATATAAGCTCTTCTGCCACTAGTCAGAGTTCATTCCAAGGATGCCAAGGATTGTGATCGCTGCTCAGTGAATAGAAGATTGTCAACAATGAAAGACTTTTATGCTACTACCACACAAGTATAGCTTCTCTTTTTTATACAGAGGCCAAACAATCAGAGTAACCATTTCTTAATTAAAATAAAAAGGACAGCAAATTAATAGTCATGATTTCTGCATCAAAGTTTGTTTATAGTTTGCACTACATTTTCAATGGCACCCAAACACCTGCAAAATTAGAAATAAATCGAATGAAGGTAAGTGATTGTTTATAGTTTGCACTACATTGACAGTATGGAATAGACTTCAACAATTTCTATTTTTTCAAGCTTGTTTAGTGACAAGTTGATGATCGAATTAGAGGATATGAAGATTTTCCTGGAAATATAGGCACATAACATTTCTTTACCTGCCACCTCAAAAATGATTAGCTTATCTTGACAAATACCTGAGAACTTTGAAATGAAGAGAGGGAAAATGAGAGGTACTATACCTTGATCAAATCCCCTTGCATCTGCATATACATAATGATTGCTTGGATATCCTCCAGCATTCTTTATAATGCAATACTGTATTTGGATAATGAATATTTCTGTCAGTTTTTTAGGTCAGGACTTGCAACTATGACTGCATAAAGGATTGAAAGTAGAGGTAATATTACGAGGATGAGAAAAGTGGTCAGTGCTACTGCTTCCCCCTCTGGCTATTAGGACCATATTGGAAATTCAAAAATAAGTAACAAGTCGTGGTTAGGTTTTGTGGCACACATTAGGATGTCTAGCCAGATGACTAAAAGAAAGGCAAAACTTGCAAAACTCCTCACACTGCTCTGGCGATGCCTGATTGAATTTCTCCTCAATCTTGTTGCCTCACTTTTCATTTTCTTCCCTTCCATCTTGTGCAAATTGAGTAGAACCATAGAAACAATTTGCCAGGCAAGTGCAACAGAAATTTACTGTGGCAATGAAAAGAGAGCACTGGAATGGTAACTGCTAGGAACCATCAAAATCAAAAAGATGGCACCATCTGTCACTGCCCAAGCTCCTTTGAAAAAGAATCGAGTGATATTGATTGATGTAAAGATGTTTATCAGAGGGATAAGTCATAAGATAAAGACCGAGTCAATTGTAAGTTTGGCCAAAGTGTAATATTTCACTTTCAGTCTATGAAATTTATACTTTTGTCCTAGTCGCTAGGAGATGCTACCATTCAAACTGTAGCATTATAATAGGTTTGTATATTAAGAGCTTTCCTACTAGCAACTAGTTTCCTCCCTCTAGTTTTTTGTGGGTCTTGAGACCATAACCCTAAGAATCTTCAGCAAAACAAAAAAAGTTGTGTGCCACACAATGACAGAAATCCAAGCCAATTATGTTTCAACACTAGCTAGACTTGAACTTCTGTATTGAGATTAAGGGAAATCAAGAACGTGAATATAATCATCAGTACTAGTTTAATGTAAAGCTCTGTTTACTTGGGCAGAGGTCACATGATCTAACAGACCATTAGGAAATTATAAACTCTCAAAATATTTGCTATCATTCAGCTTCAGATAAGCATACCTCATGCTATAAGCTAAAACATCCCCAAGCCATTTTCCAAGTCATTATTTGATGCACCAAATGCAAAAATGTCTTTGCTGCACTAAACATAGAAATGTCTTTGATTACATTGAACACTAAATGCACATTCCATCCATTAATGAAAATAAAAAATAATTGTCATGTTATCTTCTAAGATTGAATGATTTTTCCTAGCACCATTAATTACGATCATGATGCCATTACAACCTATCTATTTGAAAAAATAGTTATCAATAAAGGGAAGTTTAACAAAATTTCATCGTCCAGAATTAATACTTTGCCGATCCTGTTAAACAATGTTTAGTTTTCATCACCAGTCACTAATGAGGACTGCATCAATCAGAGGAGCCCATTTATTGTGCCTTATTGACGGACTGAACTAGACATTATTTCAATCTACAGGATTATTATATGTTTCAGAGACTATGAATCAAATCATTCAGCATAATGCAAAACGTCTATTATCAATTATTTTCCATTATTGACAATGTTTTTCTGTGTCCTCCCAGCCCTGCCGTACCCTACCTCGTTGAAAAAGATTGTTTTCCATAGTTTTCAGATTTTCTCAATCAAATCATTCACCATAATGGATAATGTCTATTGTCAATTATTTTCTGCTATTGACAACACTTTTCTGTCCTCCCTGCCCTGCCCTCATTGTTAAAACTTAAAAAAGATAATCACATCATATATTTTAAAATTTTGCCTTGCTATAAGTTTGTACCTTGTACATCACCATACTCGTGTAATTTCTGGCCCACTATTAGATAGAACCCGCTACTTTGATTTTGTACAATCACTCCAGTTTACAATCTTCACTTTAGATGGGCAAATAGTCATCTGGAGTTATAATTTAAATTTCACTTTTTTAAGATTCTTCACTAAAGAACGAAAATTGGGTCCTCTATAACCCAACGTCACTGTTTCTCATAACATGAAAAAAGAAATTGGTTATTTTTGGGGTCTATATGGGGCAAGGAAAACAAACCACCAGTTCTCCTGTCTGTTGAGACTACTACTCTGTCAAATGAAAGAGATACCAATGGTGAACTGCAATGCTCAACCTATCAAATCAGCTGGTAAACCCTCTCCCAAAAGTTTTATTACGAACAGCTTTATCGCCTGTAAACATTTCATTGATAACTCCATTGTCTATACTGTGTTACCAAGACGTATGTATCTGTATTCATCTTATTCATTCCTCTTCTTTTGATTTTCCTTCGAACATACATAAAGCCAAAAAGGCAGTAGTGCACAGTTTTATCCCCAACAGAAGATCTCTTTATATCTGCAACTATATAATTTTTTAAAAATAAATAAAAAAATTGCAGATAAAAAAGGAATGATATACTACCATAATTTTCCAAATGATTAACGTGGACCCAATCATGCCATTGCTCTTCAACTTTACATGTCCGGGGCAGAACTTGAATTCAAGGAATCAGATGCACCAAGATGGAATTGAGCATAGTTATTAACAAAATTTGAATCAATTTGTAATGGTTCCTATCCTGTGGTTAGGGAAAGCACTAGAGAAGATTGATGGTTTGAACTTTGAAACTTCTGTACGCTGAGACATTACCCAATGGGAGATTTAAAGCTGTAAGAGGTAAGAGGTCTAATCGGATGAGACTACACTACTGCATCCAAAGGACATTACTCTGCTTTGAAGTGGCTGGTAGGCAAATGTGGGACTAGTAAAAGAAGCATTCTCATTATGTGGAATTTGGTGGGTGATTATCATATACTGTTCCTACTAATAAAGAAATACTCAGGCGTATGTTGAAGAGGGGACTGTCAAAGGATTCTGAAAAGAAGTGTATGGAGAATCAGACATATTGTATGCGGCTGCAAGAGACAGAAAAAGTCAAAAATATATAAAAATAATTATGGCCATAACAACATTTAAGCACGTCAAGACAGTTTTACACCTATGTGATACTTATTCCTCTCTCATTCAAAAATTCAACAAGTACGTTCAGTGCAGACTTCTGATGCATGTCAAAGCCAAGAAAAAGGCCACTGCCAAAATGATGAACACGAGAAGAATTTCCACTGCCAAAAGAGTTAATCAAAGTCAACCAGGACCTCATATGTACCTCAGTGAAATTAAAGAGAGTACTTACCCATACCAATACCAAAAGACATTTCTGTGTCAATAATTAAGCTTGTTACTGTTTCATGTTTCCAACTCGTATAAGTAAATGAAACCAAAATAAACATTGCATACATTTACTATAGCTTATCTTCTTTACAAGAAGAAGCTATGATGCCAACGGAGGCAAGAGAAAAAAATAGCAATTCCCAAAAAACTTAAAAGGAATAGAATCGCTTTATTTTGTTGAATATATATTTTAACTGAAAAACTCGTTAAACAATTGAAAATACATCTTTCATTTGGCAAGCTTCTTAGACCTTCCATTGTAATTACCATAATATAATCAGATTTCCCTCTTGTTTATGTTACTAACTTAACTGTCCTGAGCTGTCCTCAAAAATGCCTAGATATCTTCTGTCAGACAAATAAAAAAGGGTATACGAAATCCTGTAAACATAAAACTATATTTTTGAATAATGCCAACTATAAAAGATAAACCGTAAAATCATAACATACCTTTCAATTGAATGTAAAAGTGTCTGAAGTTTCTACTTAAAAACAGTAAAGTTTTGAAAATGATACAAAGCTTGAAACAAATTTGGAAGATCAACTGCAATGTAGCCATGACCATCTGAAATCTCCTCCCAAATAATTGAACAGCAAGCCATGAAAGACAATAGAAAACCTATGGCATGTCTCTTAGGCGAAAAGCTCAATTTGGATAACTTGAAACAATCGATTTGCACGACTAAGGGAATGCACAAATAAGAAAGAAAGCATTTACAGACTATGACAGCATACATAGGTCATGGTCAAACATTGACACCAGAACTATTTATGGTTCTATATTGTTTGCTCTCCAGATCTGGCACTATAGCATGACTTCTAGATACAGCCAAAGTTTCTATAGCTTCCATTTGTTTCATAGACCAGAAACTAGTGTGTTATATCTAACATTGTTTCGGAGCAAAAATGAATTCTGAAAACATCATATTCTCACCCGATTTACCTATAATTGAATAGCATAACAGCACCTCATATCTCCCGCTCATTATCACGTGAATGAGACCTTTCCACACGCTCTCTCTCTCTTTCACGGTCACGGCCACGATCACGGTCACGGCCACGGTCACGGCCACGATCACGGTCACGACCACGATCACGGTCAGGGTCCCTTTCTCTGTCCCTGTCCCTTTCTCTGTCCCTGTCCCTTTCTCTGTAATGCCTATCATGTTCTCTTACCTCACGATCACGATCAACCTCATGGTCTCGGTCACGATCTCTATCTCTGTCTCGGCCACGAGAACGCTCATGAGATCTTTCATGTGAACGCTCACGATCTCGCTCCCTGTCCTTCCTCTCACGGTCCCCGTCCCTTTCACTGTCAATGCAAAAAACATAGCTAAGATTTCACTGATGTTGGAATGAATAAGCATACTACTCAAATAAAACAAGACAACCAAGATGATACCGATCATCATATCGTTCTTCTCGAATCTTGGGCTCCTCAGACCGAGGTGGTCCAGCTGAAAGCAGCTGAGGCTCTCTGTAAAAGTGCAATTAATCAAAGAACCATCAATCAAATGATTTTGCCCTACATCAAGAAAATAGACAGCAAATGATTCCACCAAATGCTAAATTGCAAGCCTGCCAACCTTCCAGAATACTTCTGATTAACTTCTTCACCTCCAACCCTAGTGGATCCCAAGCCACCACCCAGCCTCCTAGGTCGCCAATTGGGCACAGTTCTCCCGCGTTCAACATCTACAAGCACTCTCCTATTGTCTATCTTGCGCCCATCTGCTTGCTTGTATGCAGCTGCAAGACAAAATGTGTTAAAAGGCACACACTCCAAACACTTCAGAAAATGTTAATTGATTAGGCAATGATTTCCATTTTATATAGTTGATATAAACCTAAAATAAAGAATTAAAGAATTATCTGAAGCTACTTGTGGAACAAAGTCAGCCAGTTTCACAATGTTCAAGTCATATGTCCCATAAATTTACAAGATCTAATAGGCCCACAAAGCAAAAAGATGACGAGTAGAGCATGGAGCGTGCCCCAAAAGACAATTTTGTGGATCAGTGCCTAACTAAAAAATTAAAAAACTAGATAAAATTTGTCAACTTACTAAGATTAACAAAAAGTACATCAGCAATGCTGAAAGTCACCTACCTTTCATATCCCTTGTGTGCATGTACTCCACAAAGGCATAACCTCTTGGCTTGTTGGTGGTATTGTCATTAACCAGACGAACCTGGACAATACAGAACACAAATAGAAAGTCAAATCAAGAACTCACAATTATAGGAGACAACTTTGCTTGACATGCTAACAAATTCATGCTCAGACTGCCTGAGAGATAAGCAGCTATATGCAACAGCACTTCATTTTACCACCTATGATATTTCAAACTTCTAAACCTAAACTAGCACGGCAGACAGGCACTATGTCCCACTAGCCGTGCTCACCTTTGAGGTGTACAGCTTCGCCACGTGAGTTCAACTGAAAAAGCCCCGCCTTCATGGCAATTGCATTTGCAGAACAAACCAATGTAGGTGGAGACTTACCAAAAATATAGATGGAACCTTCCCCCTTACCAAGGATGATATACTTAAATAAACTAAATTCTAAAAAAGGAATTCTGGAAGAATACTAACTGACTATTGCGGAAAGTCAAGTTTGATCAACATGTATATTGAATCAAAAATCCTGGAAGAAACAAAACCTTAAATTAAACGTACCCAAGTCGCCAACAAATACAAACTTTCTTATGCTCCAACTCTAAGCATGAGACACAGTGTAGGAATGAGTGATGAAAACCAGTACAAGAAGCTGAACAAAAACCTTACAGTGCCAAATCTGACAAGATAACATGGTCCAGCAAGAAACTCTTACCCAAGAGCAACAAACCTAGGCCCATTATGGGATTGCTCTAAAATACCTACCCGCTTGATTGGCCCATAAGCCTCGAATTCCCTCTTGATTTTGGGCTCCGTTGTCTCGTAGCTCTGCATAACATATTCATTGAAGTTTATAAAATAGTTAAACCTAGGAAACTAAATATACTCACAGTTTAGTAAAGCACATCAAAATTAGCTACAATATAGCTAAATGGGGAAAAATATGCATATATGCATATACACTACACCCATTTTTAGAAAAAAGCAGGCATGTAACCACTATCAAACAACTTACAAGTCTTGCAACAAACAGTGTCTTGTATGGATCACCTGATATATTTGGATCTTTACTAGGATCATCTGCATCAATAAGTACAAAGTCAGTAGTGCTCTGTTGGTCCTATAAATTTAGGCATGAAAAAAAGGAAAAAAAGGCACACACATTTCTCAAGATCCTCAGCTGCCTTCTGAGCACCTTTCTCCACTCGAAGCCTGTGTATTCTTGCCCTTTTCTCTGTCTGTTCCATTCAGGAAATACAAAAAAATGAAATGGTTCTTGAAAAAGATAGTTAATATCCATATTTTATCTTAGCCTAATAAGAAATAACTTACCAAAAAAGATATGAACTAGAACCTACTGCAAGATGAAAAATGCTACTACAAATTCTTGAAAGAAGGAATCGTCGAACAGCTCCCCAACTATTCTAGCAGTTTTCAGCAACCTATTATGTTGCATGCTTATGTACAAGAAAGAAGGTGATATTGAAATTTCCAAAAATTGAATGTATTCATTTGTACATATACCTCATTAAACCTTTATAAAGGCATATTCAGTAAATACATTGAACATAGAATAGCAGAGTTACCAGCAAGTTGAAAGAAGTTAGAGGTATAGTAACTCCTCAAAAAAAAATGGAATTATTAGCAAGTTGAACCTCGACATTTTTGACATAGCCTCAAACTTTTATGACATGTTACCCAGTGCTCTATTAAGTTCACCATAGACGTGATTTCACAACAAAAGAGCATTTCAATTCAATATTTTGAAGAGCATATTGCAACTATACAGGTATATTCATTATTGACCGATTAGCAGACACTTCAGCCTTCGAAATAGATTTTGCATCTATCATTAATCCTTTGCCAAAGGAGGCTCTGCCAAGGGGGGCAGAAAACAACTACCAACAAACCTCTCCCTAGAATAACCAGCTATTATTTAACTTACTCAGAATAAGACATCAGACAGTCACAATTGGCAGAATTCTTTTATTGCATAAGGTTAGACAGGATGTTAATAACTTCTATAAGAGCCAAAAACTAAGGAAACAAGCAACTAATATCAATAGCTCTGGATATCAACCAAACACATTCAATTGCTAGTTAGATGATTCTTATTCATTTCTAAATTGGCACAAAGAAAAGAGATGATATCTCTAAAATCGCAAACCTTCACTTGGAGTTACAACAAAGTAGGTACTGTATTTTTAAAAAATAATAGTACTAAGGGATTGCATAGGGCAACCTTATCAAATTTATCCTGCATGATTGTCCGTGATTGCAACTAATTACACTTTTTCTTATGTTACAAAATTGCTGGGACAGCCCCTGCATTTCTGTATAAAATTCATCCCAGAATCAGATTGGGATGTGATTCAACTGCAGAATCAGGCAGGGATTGGTTTTCGCTATTTAGCATGCAGAAACAGCTAAGGGCATACCCAGGCAATTTTGGATTGGATGGGACATCTTCAAAACTCGGACAAGTGTTCATTAGCATGCCTTAGTATAGCATTATATTAAAATGATACTGAAATAATACAGTTTTAAGGCATTGGTTTTTGCTATTTAGCATGCAGAAACAGCTAAGGGCATACCCAGGCAATTTTGGATTGGATGGGACATTTTCAAAACTCAGATAAATGTTCATTAGCATGCCTTAGTATAGCTTTATATTAAAATGATACTGAAATGATACAGTTTTAAGGCTACAAATATCTATATATTTATGATTTTGATATATATTGTTGTGCAGATGTTCCCAGCCGAAAAACGTTACCATACCAGTATGCTGTATCTGATTGAGCAGCTTAAAAATCTCCTTGTCACCACTGACTTCTATGGTTCTCCACTCCTCACCTCAACCACACTCATATATCTTCATTCACAACCATCATCTGTGCCCACACTTTATTTTCTCGCTACCAGAGACCAAACTTGCTCAATCAACCCATTTTCCATGGGATAAATGTCAAAGTCATAGTATCATATATTGTTTTTGGAAATAACTCGACAAACCAAACAAAAAAAGTTAAAAACACTCGGCAAAAATCAGCATATAACACCAAAAAAATAAAAAAATAAAAAAATCATTGCAAAAAATTTAATAATGCAAAAAATTCAGAAAAATCAAGGCATGCCAATTTTATCCAGTTTTTAAAATAAAGTGCAATAAAATCCAATTTTTCCCCAACACTTTACCAGTTGAGTTTTGAGGTTGACTGATTAAAATTCAAAAGAACAGCAATTTTTTTAGGGAAAAAAGTCAACAGAAGTGAGTCCCAATTAATCACGATTTTTCCCAGATTTTTAGCAATTTCTGAAACTATGATCATAACAGTACAGGAAAATCATTATAACTCACACTAAAAAAAAATTCAGAAAGTGCCACATGGATTTAAAGGCATAAAGATGATAGAGAAATACACTACAAAGAAAACATTATAGAACCAATTTGAAACAATTTGAGGTTCAGAAAATTAAAGTTTATCGTGCAAAGAAAGAAACCTATGCAATTATAACTATGTTAATGGCTCAGATAAAATTAAAACCTCTCATCAAACAGTTAGGGTATATTAAATAATTAACCCTTTCCAAAATACTGCATAACACGCTTAGAAATCCATTACTGTCTGGAGCAGATATCAAATTTTAAACTACACGTTTGAGCAAATCAATTCTACAAATCATAGTTTACTTAATAGGAATGAAAAAACCATACCGGAGTCTCAACCTCTGGAACAGGAGGCGCATACTCAGGATCTCCTGGCTCTGCAAAATGATTGACAAACTGGCCCATGCCTGCCCACAAAATCATAAAAATAATTATTTAAATATTACGGAAAACCCTCTTCAATATCAGTTTGAAAACAACATGTCACATTCAAAACACAACATGAATTGGATTGATGTGAAGGGTTAAAGAAACAACTAAAAACAGAACTGCGAAAAGGGAGTGCACTATATCCTCGAGTCCTGACACATTACACATGCTACCTCCACGAAATCAGTGCCTAGAAATGCTAGTTAAGACAACATAAATTGACATTAAATTTAGTAGCATGTCCCTAAACTTTTATACTTTTATACTAGGTTACTAAACTTTTATACTTTGTGCTATGGTAATTAATTTAGTTCCCATTCCATCTCCCTGAAGAGAGGTTTTCAAGGTAGGATTGGCAAGCCATACTATGGATAAGGATCCAGAGAATAGGCTGGAATAAATATTTCTCATTAAAAGAATTCTGAAGATTAGAATTTTAACATTGGAAACTAACGAAAGAAAAAAGTGATTCCAGAACTGCAGAAAAACAAAAACTAAGTTCTGAGACTACTGTCTCCAACTACACCACAAAGCATGTCCAACGTGTATGTTCCCTGCCCAAATACAGGCTAGAGAAAGAGTTTTCCACTATACAGTTATAGAAAAGGATCCCTTCATATAGAGATCCATGCACAGCTACCTAGAAAAAGTTCTACAGGACTCGGAAAATTCAATAGTTAGGGCTCAAAATGAAAACGAGTAGAAGATTTAATTATACCAGTGTATGATGGCAACTTTCTTTTCTCAGGAGGCGATTTGAATTCGAGAGGAGGCCGCGGCTCAAAAAGCTTCAGTAGATTGCTGGTAAGACCTGTAGGATGGCTTTGCCCTATCTGCACATTACCATTAGCAACCAGAGAATGAGAATTCCTAAAATAACTGAATTTTGCAAACAAATTTTGAACATCTTGTAATGACTTACACCTCTGGTTAGTAAATGAAATTTTTACAGCACAATCAACACAGTCGATCTTTATTCTAAATCAATAAATTAAACCCTGGAGTGTCATTTGAATAGGGAAGCATATACCAGTTTTAATTGCAACACTGTGGCTCGGTTTTGGGCCTTGGTCCGCGCTTGAGCTGCAGCATCTTTGTTGCGCATGAACACATCCCCATAGTCACCCATTGCTCAGCAATAACACTAGAAAATGGCCCTGCGTGGTTTTCTTTCTCCTTGATAACAACCAATGCCTCTGATACAGCTATGATTCTATCTGCCGCTTAAAATCACACTGGATTTCCACGTTTAGCTGTGTTCGAGAGATCTGTGGAGAACAAGTTTTGGAAGCATAGAAACGAGGGTTTTGGAGCCCAAACGGCGGAAATATAGAAGTTGGTGTTGGAAAGAAGATAACAATGAAAATTAGGTTCCAACGTCAGATCCCTACTGTGTTCATGAAAGTACTGTAGGGTAAGGGTAAGGGTGCTCGTAAAAATAAATTCAGTTTTATTGAAAAAATTATTTTCGAGTAAAAAATTTAGGAATGCTAGATCATTTATAGTTTATTAAGTGTCAACAAATCAATCAGTGAGATGTTAAAATTAGAATAGTTTGACTATATATATATATATATATTAAATTTTTTAAGTAAAAAATTTAGCAATGCTAAATCATTTATAGTTTATTAAGTGTCAACAAATCAATCAATGAGATGTTAAAATTAGAATAGTTTGAATATATATATATATCATTTATAATTCTATTTTATACTAATTGTGAATATATTTATGTGTTGTAAGTATTTTAACTATTTGATCTTAAAGAAGCTAATGGTATAAACTTATTTATGTCGTTATTTTTTATTGAATAAATGCAAACTACAAAAGATAAATTTTCTTTATAAATATAGAAATAGAATATTCATCATATAACAATAGCCTTAGTTACTAGATACAAGCAAGAGAATGGTGTACAAAGAGAACCAATGGTCCCACTACTAGAAAATGAGCATAATAATAATTACATAAGAAACCAATATAGAAAATAGACATAGAAATGACAATTACATAACACATTATGCATAGTGGTAATAGAACAACCAAATGACATGAAGAAACTAAAGAGGAAAAACTAGACAATTGAGCTCAAACCCGAATAGTAGTCAATCCTATATGAAAGGTCTTAATCCTTGTGTTGTGTCAACCTTCTTCTTACTTAGTAAATGCTTAACTCGCCACTTGTTTCGTTGAATTTGAAAGTCTATTTTGTAGATTTCTCTCAACCTTAGCTTGAATGGTCTTCTTGCATGAATTTGTCTATTTCATCACTCGTAATGGTTGTATTTTTCTCCATTGTTGCGTCTTCAGAGCTTCCTGCATTGTACAACCCATTATCTTCACTTTTCACTTCGGATCTTTCATTTCATCCACAGTTTTAGTGTTGGAGAGCTCTCCAACCATTTTGGCCACCAATTTAGGCGCATGAGGGCTTCAGCGCAAATAAAGACGCCCAAAAATGGAGACTATGTTTTGTAGTTAGGACGTTATTGTTCATTGTTCTTTTCGCTCACTAAAATGTTAGATGTTCATTTCTACTATAATAATGAGATTCATTTCATGTCACTATTTATTGTTTTATTTGATATATGACATTATTTTTATGTAAAGAATTGTGAGCCAATCAATCCTATATGAAAGGTCTTGATCCTTGTGTTATGTCAACCTCTTCCTTACTTAGTAAATTCTTAACTCGCCTCCTATATGAAAGGTCTTAATCCTTGTGTTATGTCAACCTTCTTCTTACTTAGTAAATGCTTAACTCACAACATGATTTGTTGAATTTGAAAGTCCATTTGTAGATTTCTCTCAACCTTGGCTTGAATGGTCTTCTAGCATGGATTTGTCTAATTCATCACTTGTAATGATTGTATTTCTCTCCATTCTTGTATCTTCAGAGCTTTCTGCATCGTACAACCCATTATCTTCACTTTTCACTTGGGATCTTCCATTTCATCCACGATTTCAGGGCTAGAATGTTCTCCAACCATTATGGCCAGCAATTTAGGTACATGAGGGCGTCAGCACAAATAAAGAAGCCCAAAAATGGAAACTAGGCTTTGTAGCTAGGACATTGTTGTTTGTTGTTCTTTTCGGTCACTAGAATGTTCAATGTTCTTTTCTACTATAAAAATGAGATTCACTTCATGTCACTATTTATTATCTTATTAGTTCCTACTGATAGGCAAGATACTTATGCATTTGTTGCATTCTTTCTTGCTATTAGTCTAGCTAATCATCGTGTTGAATTAAAAACTTTAAACAAAAAGTCTATAATTTATATTTTCTCACATTTTTTCATAATTTGAGAAACTATTTTTTTCTCTTTCCTTATTGGCTTATACTCTAAAGAGTCAATGCATTTTTTTTTATAAAAAATGAATTTCAATTAGAAACAATGAATTTTGAAATTATTTTCCATAATTATAGAAAGGACATTAGTTTTGTTTCTTCCTTGTGAAATGACATAAAGTTTTCTTGCTTTTTTTTTTCATAATGACACATCTTTTAATATTCAATGAAACTTTTGACATTTGTTATTCACAAGTCTTGTGTTAATTGATGAAGATTTTAGCAGTGCATACAAATCTTGTAAAATCTACACAATTTTTTCTATTCCTCAAGATGGTGAATGATATCCAAAAAGGCTTTTGAATTGTTATCTTATTCAAATGCACATTTCCACCAGCATGTTATCTCATTGAATGCATCTTTATCGCATGAGCCCTAGAATGAAAGTTGTGTGCATTGTGTATTTGTTCAATTTGTGTCTCATTTTAAAATGAAATTCTTGAACGTGTCCAAGGAGTACACTTCTTCAAATAATTCACTGTAAAATTATTAATTATTGTGCAAGTACTCAATTACCTCTTCTCACTCTATTCACATCAATTTGACTACCAATTTTTTTTCATCATGTCAATCTTCTCATGATTTTTGTCAATAACCATTCACTTTTTGTTGTCTTTTATAAATGGATTATGGTATTTCATGTGATTTTATTTTGTGAAAAAATTGAGCTTTTCTATATTATCTTGTGTGTTCCTTTGCAATTGTGAATAGCAAGTTGTGGGTTCAAGACCCATTTCTCAAATTTGTGGGTGTTATAGAATCTTCATAGCTTTATCTATATAATTTGGAATTTGTAGAAATTCCAATTGAATTGTATTCACGCAAAATAAAGGGTCGTGAATCTGGGTTTCTCTGAAGCATTTAGATCAAAATAACCCAACACAGTGCACTCTTTCCTCAAATGGAATAGAAGCAACAGGCCTTGGGATAATTCTAGGGTTCCTTAATGACCTCAAACCATGGCCAAAATATGTAGAATTCAGTGACTCATTTCTTGTTACAATCTCTCAGATAGGCTCTCGAAGCCACCATTTGGGGTCATGGTTTTTCTTGTGAAAAGTGTCATTAAGAATCTATTTGTTGCATGCTCTTTAGCATCTTGTCTTTCCCTATGGTCCCATTGCTAGTAAAATTCAAATAGCTACTTAAGCCTGCATTGACTTGGTCATTCAATGAATGCTTGACATGTAACTTTCAAAAGTTTTGTTTGTTCATTTGATACACTAGTTGTGTGTATGACTAGAAGACAATGTTTTCCATATCTAAGGTTGCTCATCTCAAAGCTATGCATTCATATTTTGGAAAGGATTTTTAGAATGGGCATTAATGTTTTGTTACTTTAAATGTTGCATAGCATATATAACACCCACATGTCATCCCCATTAAGTGTCATTCTCATTGTAGTTTACATGCCCTTTCTTATGTGCATGCACCCTCCTCGTCCAACTTTAATCAACATTCTTCATTCATTTGAAGGTTTTTATCAATTTCAAGGTGTGGAGATCTTTGTTCCTTATAGTGGCCAACTAATCTCTAACCCACACATCAACATACATAGACTATTTTGAGGCACTTTTTGCATGCATTTTTCTCTTAGGCCCTCTCCTCAAAGGATTTATGACCTCTTGTGATTGCTTGCAGGATTTCAGATCCCTTTCCACCATCTATGCAGTGAAGATAAGCTTGAAGAATATTGATATGCACACATATCTTTGTCCCTTGGCACTCAAGGAAGGAGCAACACCTTGCACCATCTCAACACCAGCAAAACCCTTCAATTTAGCAACATCCATCTAGTTTTAATTGCGCGAACAACTTGTCATGACCTTTCCATAACTCCTTGAACTGTGATCTTTATTTCACAAGTGAGATGTACAATAAACTTTCTCTATAATTTCTACAAAAGACCTACTATTTTGCACATCTCCTCCCAAAGTCCCCCATTTTCTTGGTCAATCAATGCGAATTCAACCTCTTTGAAGTCTCTCACTGAAATATATTTTTTGTTGGTATTAGTAGTTTATTTAGCTCCTTCAAACATAGCAGGGTAAAAGTACAAAGCTATGTTGCAATAGAGGACAACTAACAGGTTCCAGTTGAAATTACTTTTAGTCAGACATACGTGGTGCACACGTGGAACCTTGTGGCATCCAGATGGCATATGGGTTCCGGCTGAAACCGATTTGGCTAGACCAATTTTGACCAAATAGGTTTCGGCTGAAACTACCAAAATAATATATACCCTGAAATTGCCTTAAGTGACTCATTTGAACGTGGCACCTTCCAAGATTTGAGGAGCAAGTTTGGGGATTTCCGGCCAAACAAGATAGGTTTTTTTTTTTTTTTAAAAAAAAACTTTTGTTTTTTATTATGCTTTTTGAGTTTTTTTGGTTAATTTTACGTATTTGTTGTATTATTTAATATTTTTTATAATTTAGTTATTTTTAATTATAGAAAATAACTAATAATATGGTTTTATATAGATTTAGTTATTTAGTTAATATGCAATTTTGTTTTTCAGTAATATAGTTAGTTTACATATGTTAGTTAATCTAGTTAGTTTACATTGTTAGCTAGTTAATTAATTTAGTTTTATTGCATATGTTTTAAAACATTAGAAAAATATTAGGAAAACGTTACAAAAAACACTTGTAAAATCTAACAAACAAGATCATTAAAAACATAAGAAAAATATTAAGAAAACGTCACATAAAAACATACATAACCATACATTAGGAAACATAACATAACTATACATAACCATACATTGGGAAAAATACATGTAAAAACGTTTCATTTTAAACATTAGAAAAATGTTACGAAAATGTTACATTAAAATCATACATAAAAGCATACATAACCATACATTTAAAAGCATACATAACATGTTCTACATAAAAGCATATAATTGTAACAACATACATTTAACTACATCAAAGCCTCCTAATTGTAACCTTAAGTCTATATCATACTTCAAACCTAGTTAACTTGTCTAAGGTCATAAATTAAGTTAGTTGACCTAGTTAACCATACTTTAAACCTAGTTAACTTCCAACACTAAGCTTAATTAAGTAAAAATTGTAAAATTGAATTAGAACACTAAAAATAACCGTGTAGTTAAAGTAAAGTTGTAATCTTAAAATAAATTAGATAACCTTTTAGGTTCATTACATCTTCTTTTTCATTAGGACCTACCCATATGATTAAATCATTTTTCTATCTTTAACATATTGATATATATGAATTGAACAAGCTATTTTTTTATGTTTTATTTTATTTATCTATACATGTGCAAATATGCTTAAATTAGAAATGTCATGTTTCTTAAATTTGTACATGTAGACGATCTTATAATGTACACGTGCTTTTGATTTCTTTTTAAAATATTGTACATATATGTATGCATGTGTAAATATACCTGTTTATACTTTCACATATATATTTTATCTATCACATGGCATCGGGTAGAGGGGCATCATCTATGGATTCAAGAGAGGCTAGTGCGCAGGGGGTGCTAGTGACTGCTCTTCACGTAGATATGCCAGTTCTAGAGAGGATAGGGAGAAGCTATTTTATGGTACCATTGCTAGATTGAGACGAGCTATAGAGGTTCTCAATCAGACCATTCTAAAATCCACCACCCTTCCTAATAGGGACAAGGTGAACACTATTAGAGAGGAATTGGTTCGTATGATTCAGATAGTTGAATCATACAACCCGTGTGATAGCATTAGTATTGATACATCATATGCTTCTCTCTCCCGCAATGTTACTGGCGTTGTGAAGTATAGACATGTTGACTCAAATGTTTCCACCGCTATGGTGAAGACCATGTTTCCTCATTACCAGGACATAGTTTAGGTGAGAGGATATATGACTACTATGTGCTAGTATGACCTTGTTGCACCATTTATATATACTCGATGGTTGGCTTCTCATCATAGGTGGCCCCAGAAGGATGAGCTTCCACTATATTTCTACAAACAATTGTTTGTAAAATTTCATTTGCATCACAACATTGATTATACAGATTTTCCAGGTCATGTTGGGAAGGGGAGGGGGAGATTATCTGATAGATTCAGAGGACCTAATGCCCCAGTGCCTGATAATAAGCAAGAAAAGGTGGGTATAACCAAAAGGTTTGGAAATGGCAGATGCAGGATAGAGTATACCAGATGACACAGTTAGGAGGGATATATTTTCTAGTATTGTGACAAAGGTTCATGATATGTCATCTAATCATTTGGGGAGATACATGTTGTGTTCTTGTTCTATAATTCCTCCACCTGCACAAGATGCATCCTCTAGTAATGATTCGTACTAGATAACAGACATACTATCTCCCCTAGAAGTTGTAGCTCTATCATATTTGGACCATTTGCATCATATGGGCGCATGTTTATCCAGTGATCTTCTTTGCATATATCAGGATTTACATATCATTTGTCACCACCATTCTTAGTAGATCTATTAGATCAGATTCTCAGGGTGCACAAAGACAGGAGGATAGTCTTGCACCACCCACAACTCCTCGGCAGACTACAGTTGACGAGGATACACCTCCCCAGGCTACTCAGGCCACTTCATCATGTCTAGCTCATCAAATTTTTACCACCTTGCTTACAGATGACCAGATTGATTTCGCAGAGGTGTCCTTACATCATCCAAATTTGAGAGATATCGGGAGAGCATTACACACTGCTACGGTATATATTAATTTAAAATTTGATTTTATTTAAAAAATTTACACATGTATCTATTTGAGTATAAATAGTTTAAATTTGAATTTTGATTAAAATATATATAAGTACTCCAGGGTATTATCGACAATATCACACCATATGGAGATTTATAGACACTTGGCGATCCTGTGCAGCATGACACACAGGGAAATTTAGAAGTTTGTACATATTTAAATTTTCTTAAATAAGTATTTAATTTACTATACATGTATGCATGACACATATATATTTCTTTTATTGCACGCGGAGATCAAGAGGAGGTGGACCATCATCAGGTCACAGATCAGGACAGGGCCCTAGTTGACCACACATGTTATTTTAGATATTTCATCTGACACATGTTATTTAGACATTTCATATACATGTTATTTCAGACACATGTAATATCTATTATTTCATACATTTCATACACGTGTTATTCTAGACATTTCATGAACTATGTTAATTTTAGATATTACATATACACGTTATTTTAGATCATAGATGTTATTTCATATTTTAGACTTATTTTTATACATGTTATGTTATGTCACATGTACATGTTCATGTTATGAATGTTCATGTGTTCATTAAATAGACTTATTTTATGCATGTTATGTATCTTCATGTTATTTCATATTTTAGACTTATTTTTATACATGTTATGTATGTTATGCTATGTCACATGTACATGTTTGTGTAATGAATATTCACGTGTTCATTAAATAGACTTATTTTATGCATGTTATGTATCTTCATGTCATATATATTTTTCATACATGTAAACTTTAAAATGTAATTATTGTAACTAATTTTTCATATGTATATATTTTTCATACATGTTTAAGTTAAAATGTATTTAATCTAACTAATGTCATATGAACATATATTTTTCATACATGCAAGTTAAAATTAATTAATGTAACTAATGGACCATATGCATTTAATCTAACTAATATCTTAAGGGGAGGTCATGTAAGTAATCTAACTAATGTCTTAAGGGGAGGTCATGTAAGTAGTCTAACTAATGTCTTAAGGGGATCTTAAAAGGGGATGTCTTAAGAGGAGGTCATGTAAGTAATCTAACTAATGTCTTAAGGTGATGTTAAAAGGGGATGTCTTAAGAAGATGTCTTAAGGGGAGCTCATAAGTAATCTAACTAATGTCTTGAGGGGAGGTCGTGTAAGTAATCTAACTAATGTCTTAAGGGGAGGTCATGTAAGTAATCTAACCATTTTCTTAAGGGGAGGTCATGTAAGTAATCTAACTAATGTCTTAAGGGGAGGTCATGTAAGTAATCTAACTATTGTCTTAAGGGGAGGTCATGTAAGTAATATAACTAATGTCTTAAGGGGATGTTAAAATGGGATGTCTTAATGAGAGGTTATAAGTAATCTAACTAATGTCTCAAGGAGAGGTCATATAAGTAATCTAACTAATGTCTTAAGGGGAGGTCATGTAAGTAATATAACTATTGTCTTAAGGGGATGTTAAAAGGGGATGTTAAAAGAGGAGATCTTAAGGGGAGGTCATGTTTTAATATTTATAACTATATATTAAAACCATTGAACCATCAAAGCATACATAATAACATACATAAAAGCATACATCAAAGTATACATAGCTATATATTAAAACCATTGAACCATCAAAGCATACATAATAATATACATAAAAGCACACATCAAAGTATACATGGTTATATATTAAAACCTTTGAATCATCAAAGCATACATAATAATATACATCAAAGCATGCATAACTATTTATTAAAACCATTGAACCATCAAAGTGTACATAGCAACATACATCAAAGTATACATAGATATATATTAAAACCATTGAACCATTAAAGCATACATAACAACACACATACAATCATGTACATAATTTGTACCAAGCATGCATAACTATGTATCAAAGCATATCCAATATCCAACACATTAAATAAGTGTTCAAACTCTAGAATTCAAATATGAAAGTACAAGAGCTACAAAAATAAGTTTAGCCTAAAGCTCCTGATACATATAGTATGGATCCTCTCTATCTTTTGATATCTCCAAAAAAAATTATGTTCTTCAATAGGTAACCTCCACTTTTGGTTGTCATGTCCTATTTTTTGCAATGTCTCAAATTGCAACTTTGTCGCTATAACTAAGTGACTATAATGTATAACTTTTTGGCTAGGCATGTGTTCAATAGATTGCATACCATTTTTGTCTATCCTGATTTGTTGATAATAGGTGCCTTAAATAAAAATTGAACTAGTTGGTTATGACTGCCCATCACCAGCTACAGTTTCTTTTGGCAACTTGTATTTTGCTTTCATGCATCTTAGTAGATAATAGTCTACATTTTCCGCATTGTCAGGATCCGCAACCACTGCAAAAATATCACCTATACAAATGGATTCAATTTCAATTAAAAACAAAAGTTTAAGATAAAATTTGAACATCACTTGTGATAAATTAAAATTAAATAAAATAGCATGTATGCATACACACTTGTAACAACTAAATCATAAACACATTCATAATCAGCTGAATATATAGGATCATGAATGTTTATTTCAATTTCATCATCTTCATAAGGAGGCATTATGATTAACTCCATATCCAATCGTGAAACATATCTATTTTAAATATTATCACATTGACTCATTGCATTGTCCTCAACACAGTTAGCACAAAAGCATGATTTTTCTCTTACTTGAATCAATGGAGGCTTGTGTTATCGTGTAGTCATCACTTGATATAAACTTCTAATACCAAAAATTATTTGACAATTATAAGGATTAGATTAGTTTATATCTATTACAAATATGAAATGAAAGTTCTGTTAGGAATAGTCCCAATAGATAACTGGGAGGGGGGGGGGGTGAATTAGTTATCTACAAGATTCAATTCTTTATTCAATTAAGTACACAATAACATTAAGCATAAACACAACAAGATAACACATAATAGAACACCACAATTTTGGTTACGTGAAAACCCAAAATAGGTAAAAACCCCGGTGGGAATTAGCACCCATAAAGAACTGCACTAGTGTATAATGATCCCTGTTAGAAGATCTTACAACCCTGTTAGAAGTTGATCTTTACAATGCAATAAGTACAGTGACCTGGTCAAAGGTCAGACCCTGTTAGGAGTCTTTTACAAATAACCCTGTTAGGGGTGAGGACACACTATCCAAGAGCACACTGCTCAAATGATGAAGGTTGCAACCTTCTGCACAATAAATATACACTATATCTGATATTGAACTGTTAAGTAGACCTGTTGTCTTGATCAGTTGTAGTGAATTGTATACACTCTCTACTTCTTCACATGGATCTTCAATTGATGAATGATATAGCTTTACTGTCCCAATACAACTAGCATTCTGCTCTGCTCTTTTCTACTATCTCTTTTTTCATTCACGCTTGGCGATCACAAATGAACTACTATATGTATCTTCCTCAAAAGATATGATCACGTCGGTTGTAGGAAACTCATCAATGAATTCCTTGTCGGCTAAACTAAGCACGCAACATAATTACAACCGTGCAACTCAAGATAAGTGGACGCGTCGCGTCACACATTCGGCTCCACCTAATCAACTTAAACTTCACTCTTCAGAAGAAACATGAAAAATGCTCTTAACCAAACATTCTGAACTCATAACCAAACATTAATCCAAACATGCATATCCCGAAGATAGGTGCAACTGAAGAAACAATGTAAATATTGTCGGCTCTTAACAAACAATCTCCTGAAACTGTAACTGGCAAACAGATCATCATAACTTGGCTTAAATTGCACAAATGAATCTGTGTGTATGAACATAGAATACTGAATATGTCTACAACATAAAAATAAATGCGCAAGACTCCAACATATCCATACTGATAATTACATACAGAACACTGCTGCATACTATATGTTGTCATCAATGACAAACATATAGTCAACTATTTGCACAAAGACAAATCTCCAACAATCTCCCCCTTTGACATTGATGGCAACATATGATATGAAAAATAACCATCAATCCAAAAGTATCTTCTTTCTTTTTTTTACAATCTTCTCAATATCCTCATCAAAAGCTCCTCTTAACTGTTGCATCTCTTTTTACTGTATTTTTATTTTTCATGATTGTATACTCCCCCAAAGTATATACTCCCCCTTACTATATACTCCCCCTTTGACATCAATGAAAAAGGGTTTCCAAAAAAAAATGAGCATAGGCACTACTCCTGAAGTAGAGTAGTCAACCATTCATCAGTCACCAAGGATTGATGCACTAGCTGCAAATTCTAATCAGACTTAGGAAAGGGAATTACTCCTAGCTTCTCCCTGAGATACTCAAAAGTATCTTTTGATAAAGGCTTCATAAATATGTCTGCCAACTATTCTTTGGTGCTCACATAATCCAACTTCACTTCTCTCTCTATAAATTTTTCTCTTAGAAAATGATATTTTATTTCTATGTGTTTTGTCTTTGCATGCATCACATGGTTCTTTGACATATTAATAGTGCTAGTGTTGTCACAATGAATAACAATAGGATAATCAATTTGAATTCCAAAGTCTTTAATCACCTGCTTGATCCAAACAATTGTGGAACAATTTAATGATGTTGCTACATACTCAGCTTATGCTGTTGACTGAGAAATACAATTCTACTTCTTGCTTGTCCAAGTAACCAACCTATCTCCAAGAAATACTGATCCTCCCGAGGTACTCTTTCTGTCATCAACACAACCTGCCCAATCTACATCTATATACACATGAAGTTCTATATTTTCTGAGTTAGGATACCATAAACCATAGTCTATAGTTCCCTTTAAATATCTGAATATTCTTTTTATTGCCATTAAGAGATTTTGTTTTGGTTCAGCTTCAAATCTTCCAACAATGCCAACTGCATTAAAAATATCTGGTCTAGATTGAGTAAGATATATGAGTTTTCCAATCATGGATTTGTATAGTGTTATGTCAACTTCTGTAGAATCATCGTCTTTAGAAAGCTTGCTTCCTGTTGTCATCGGGGTGCTTACTGGCTTGCAATCTTCCATCTTGAATTTATTCAATATCTCCTTCACATACTTAGACTGGTTTATGAATATACCTATGTCTGTCTGTAGTACATTTAATCCCAAAAAGTATTTTATAGGTCCAATCATGCTCATTTCAAACTCGCTCTGCATCTCTTTAGCAAAGTCTGCACTAAGCTTGTCATTACCACCAAAAATAATGTCATCAACAAAAATAACGACAAGTAATAATCCTTCAGTTGTCTCTCTTATGAATAAGTTACAATCTACTGCTCCTTTCTTGAATCCTATCTTTGTCAAGTAACCATCTAGTCTCTCATACCATGCTCTTGGGGCCTGTTTAAGTCCATAGAGTGCTTTCTTCAGTCTGCAAGCCATGTTGGGTTTGTCTGATAGACTAAATCCTTCAGGCTTTTCTATGTAGACTTCTTCCTTCAAGTCACCATTCAGAAATGCTAACTTGTCATCCTTCTGATATACTTTAAAGTTTTTCAATGTAGCATAAGCTAAAAACAACTTTATAGCTTCCAGTATGCTCACAGGGGCAAATGTATTAGAGTCATCAATACCTTCTCTCTGCACATAACCTTTACATACCAGTCTTGCTTTGTTTCTTACCACAGTACCATCTTCATTCATCTTATTTATGAATATCCACTTGGTTCTGATCACATTTTTGTCACAAGGTCTAGGGACCAATTCCCATGTGTCATTCTTAATTATCTAATCTAATTCTTCTTCTTGCATTGCATTCTACCAATCTGAATCATTACAAGCATCTTCAACACTTAAAGGTTCAATTTGTGAAAGTAAACATACCTCTTCATCAACTGTTAAACCTTTTTATTTAGATATTGTCAACACTTTACTGCTCTAATCTCCAATGATATCTTCTTTTGAATGGTATCTAGATGTGTATTTTGGAACTTTAGGTGTGACACTCTCATCTGTAATTTGTGATTCCTCTTCACTCGGTTCAGGGTTACTACATGATACATCAATACAGTCAAACATTTCTTCAATAACTATTTCTTTACTGATAGGTCTAGGTTCGTCTTTAATCATAGGTGCATAGTCATAGTATCTCTCTTGAATCATGAACTTCTCATCAATCTTCACATCTGCACTTTCAATGATTTTCTTCAATCTCAAATTAAAACATTTGTAAGCTTTGCTTTTAGTAGAATAACCAAGAAAAATACCTTCATCACTTCTAGCATAAAACTTACCAACATCATCATCTCTCTTGATGTAACACTTGATTCCAAAGATTCTAAAGTATTTTACTGTAGGTACATTACCAAACCAAAGTTTATAAGGTGTCTTGTCTGCTCCTAGCCTTAGTTGAATTCTGTTGATAGTATAGACTGTTGTATTGATTGCTTCTCTCCAGTAGGTGTGTGCAACTTTTCCTTCAATCATGATAGTGTCCATTGTGTCAAGTATGATCTTGTTTCTCCTTTCTACAATTCTATTCGGCTGAGGGGTTCTAGGTGCACTTACCTATCTTTTGATCCCATGTTCTTCGCAGTACTCATGAAAATTGTCAGAGGTGAATTCTCCTCCTCTATCAGATCTCAAACACTTTATCTTTAATCCAAAATCATTTTCAACTTTAGCTTTGAATATTTTGAACTTCTCAAAAGCTTCAGATTTATCTTTCAAGAATGCAACCCACATCATTCTGGAAAAATCATCAACAAACAAAATAAAATACCTTTCACCATAGTATGATCTTGTTTGAGTAGGTCCACATAAGTCTGTATACACTAGATCCAATTTGTTTTTTGCAGAGTTCAGTTTGCTTCTGAATGAGTTCCTCACATGCTTTCCAATCACACATTCCCTGCACATAGTATCAACTGGTCTTTCAATACTAGGAAGGTCTCTTACTGCCTTTACATTGCTTATCTTTACTATGTTGTCAAAATTAATATGACAAAGTCTTTTGTGCCATACCCAACTGTCATCCACTTTTGCAACAAAAAAACTTAATTCTGAGTTGAGCTGAAAGACATTACCTTTATTCTTTGAACCTGATGCAATCACATCTCCTTCTTTGTTATTAATGATGCACTTGTTGTATTTGAATTCCAACTGATATCCTTTATCAAGTAGTTTTCCAACACTTAGTAGGTTATGATGTAAACCATCAACATACAGAACATCATCAGTTTTGTTCTTTCCATCTAAAGTGATAGCTCCTCTACCTATGATAGGCTTAGGATTGTTATCTTCAAATCTAACCATGCCACCTTTGTACTTATCTAGATGTACAAATCTATATTTGTCTCTGTCATGTGATGTGAACACCCACTGTCAATGATCCAATCTATTCTAACGTCTGCTTGGGAAACTAATGCCAATTTTTGTGCTTTATTTTCATCTTCAATGCCCATTTCATCAAACATTTTTTCAATATCTTCAATAGCAATGAATCCAATTTCATCTTCTCCTGAAAATTCATCTACCATTCCATCTTCAACATAGTAGCATTCCTTTGTATATTTAGGCTTGTAATCTATTATGAACTTCTTGACTCTTGTAGGGCACTTGGATGCAAAATGGCCAACTTTGTTACATGAAAAGCATTTGAATGGTAACTGTCCTTCATATTTCCCTTTTCCTTTTCTGTCTTTCTTAGCGATCATAGCAATGATTTCTTCTAGTTCTTTGTCCTTTTCTTCTTTATCAAAATGACCAGAAGTGCTCAAAGATTTCTTACCATGGACTGAGGCTTTGAAGGTTGTTTCAATTTTAGGTTCTGTCTTCAATCTTGATATCTCAAATGCTGAAATTTTGTTGATCAAGGTTTCTCTCTTGAAGTCTTTTGAAAATTGCATAATCTCATCCAAGATATTTATCTTGCTCTCATAATTTGTTGTCAGTGTAGTCATCAATTTTTCCATTATGTCTTCCTCTAAAATTTCTCCACCATTGTTTCTGATTCCTGAAACAGCTTCATTAATCCTCTTATTGTAAGCTCTGATGTTTTCTTCAGGTAGCATCTCTAAATTGTTGTATCTCTTCTTCCATGTCTTTCTACATGCATTCTTTGCTTGGATGTCTCCTTCAAACATGTCTTCTAGGTATTTCCATATTGAATAGGCTTTATCTATTTTCTTAATCTCGGAAAATTCACTGTTAGATAAGGCACTTATAAGGGCTTCTTTGGCAACTGCATTTTGGGTGAATACTTCCTTTTGTTTAACAGTAGAATCTTCTTCTACAAGATCTTTCAAAGTAGGAACATCAATTGCTTGGGTATCTGCCTCATAGATCTCAAAACCAACACACTGTAGGTGTGTTATCATTTTGTTCTTCCATTCAATATAATTCTCCCCATCAAACTTAGGACTCTATTTTTTTAAGTATGTCATCTGATCTACCTTAAGTTGTTAAGCTTTCTCTCCAAGGCACTTGGCTATGATACCAATTGTTAGTAATAGTCCCAAGAGATAACTGAGAGGGGGGGGTGAATCAGTTATCTACAAGATTCAATTCTTTATTCAATTAAGTACAGAATAAAATTAAGCATAAACACAACAGGATAA
This sequence comes from Thuja plicata, assembly GCA_018584345.1. Classification (NCBI taxonomy): domain Eukaryota; kingdom Viridiplantae; phylum Streptophyta; class Pinopsida; order Cupressales; family Cupressaceae; genus Thuja; species Thuja plicata. The sequence continues at coordinate 179,669 of MU228511.1, forward strand.
CACAGAATAGAACACCACAATTTTGGCTACGGGGAAACCCAAAATAGGTAAAAACCCCAGTGGGAATTAGCACCCACAAAGAAGTGCACTAGTGTATAATGATCCCTATTAGAAGATATTACAACCCTGTTAGAAGTTGATCTTTTCAATGAAATAAGTATAGTGACCTGGTCAAAGGTCGGACCCTGTTAGGAGTCTTTTACAAATAACCCTGTTAGGGGCGAGGACACACTATCCAAGAGCACACTGCTCAAATGATAAAGGCTGCAACCTTCTGCACAAGAGATATACACTATATCTAATATTGAACTGTTAAGTAGACCTGTTGTCTTGATTAGTTCCAGTGAATTGTATACACTCTCTACTTCTTTACATAGATCTTCAACTAATGAATGATATAGCTTTATTGTCCCAATACAACTAGCATTCTGCTCTGCTCTTTTCTACTATCTCTTTTTTTCATTCACGCTTGGTGATCACAAATGAATTACTATTTGTATCTTCCTCAAAAGATATGATCATGTCAGTTGTAGGAAACTCTTCAATAAATTCCTTGTCAGCTAAACTAAGCACGCAACATAATTACAATCACGCAACTCAAGATGAGTGGACGCGTTGCATCACACAATCGGCTCCACCAAATCAACTGAAACTTCACTCTTCAGAAGAAACATGAAAAGTGCTCTTAACCAAACATTCTGAACTTATAACCAAACATTTATCCAAACATGCATATCCCGAAGATAGGTGCAACTGAAGAAACAATGTAAATATTGTTGGCTCTTAACAAACAACCTCCTGAAACTGTAACTGGCAAACAAATCATCATAACTTGACTTAAACTGCACAAATGAATCTGCGTGTATGAACATAGCATACTGAATATGTCTACAACATAAAAATAAATGCGCAAGGCTCCAACATATCCATACTGATAATTATATGCATAACACTAATGCATACTATATGTTGTCATCAATGACAAACATACAGTCAACTATTTGCACAAAGGCAAATCTCCTACAAGTTGCACATTTTTAGATCAACAATTATGATAAAAGTGATTCACGAAATGAAAGTTTAAAAGAATTTCCCCACATAATATTTTACCTTTCACTTCCCAAAAATAGTGTTTGTTGTATTTGGTGTCCCGACTAGCAAAATGACTTTGACACCATTCAACAATTTTCTTTGAATTCTCTATCGTGTTACCTGTACATCTCTGAACTACTAATTTAAAGCAAATGGATCTAAGCTAAAATTATATTATTTGAAATATCTATATATATATTTAAATACTAAACACCATTTGTACTTGCGAGCCATGTTGGTGAAGTGCACACTTCACACATGCTCCTTCTCCATCGTGCTCTCCTTTTCCATGTCCACTTTCAAAGAAGTTCCACAGAAACTTAACATTGCATCTAGCGTGTTGCATGACTAGTCAATTAAAGGCTTTTGCAGATTTAAATTGTCCTACAAGATAAAGTTGTACGTGCATATACACACACATGATTAAAAGTACAAATAATAACTTAATTTTAAATGAGAATGAAAATGAATTAAAGTACATGTACTTACCTACACAACTATCAGACCAAATCTAGTGTTGTGAAGCCTTTATCCCGTGATTTGCAATATCTTCAAAATACATTGCAAAACAATGAGCCACATAGCTCCTATCACGAACCTTATCATCGCTAATATAGAAATGAACCTCCTTAATGATAATGTATTCATTTGGATTAGTTCTTTCTACATCGTCCAAATCAAATTGTGTGTGTCTATAGGTCACTTGCACAAATATTGCAACTTGATCAAAATTATAATATTGAGCTTGAAGTTCTGGTTGAGAGGAAAATGTATAGTTCTCAGAGAAATCTATAATTAAAAGAATACAACCAGGTGGAAAATAATCTTTGAAATCACGAAACTGTTTAGCTTGTCATCGTGCACCATGACAATATTGGATATGTGGATAAATCATAGTAAGAAATATGGTCATAAAATCAAGGTAGGTCAATTCACTCTTCTTCAATACAATGTTTTTGGATTCATCTTCGATCTTAGTTTGATATGTCTCATATTAAAATCTCTTCCACAAAACTGGCATTGAAACATTAATATTCTCAACTTGCAATGGAAATTTATACAAATCTCCACAATCATTGCATGCACTTTTTATACATTATACTTTGAACTCATCTGAATCTTTTGATTTATCACATAAAAGAGACTTCACAAATTGTGTCGTATTTCCAGGGATGACCATATTTGGATTAAGTATTGCCATAGTTTTTTTATATGATTGCAAGTATAGATGAAACTCGACATGATTTTGACAACAACAAGTTTCACGTAACTTATTTATACGTACAAAGCTAGGGCGCAACCTCTCAAACATTCTTTGACATATTTTCACATCTGAAAATTCTTGCTTGAATGCTTCAAACAATTCACTTTGTGTTGTATTTATAACATATTTTGAATGTAAAATTTTTATACTAGTCTCTTCATCTTTCATCTATATAGTATCCCTTCTATGAGAACAAACACGGGAGTGAGTGGTCCAATATTCAATGACCTGTCTTTTTACATCTTCATAAATTTTGTCTTTTCGAGGAAGTCTACAAATATTTACCCAATTATTTTCAATGTTTTCATCTAACATATTTCTCTTCCAGATATATCTTTGAACAGTTCTTCTAGATACATTCAATAAATCAAAAATTGTGTGCACTTGTTTTCTCTGTGTCAACCTCCTACTAGATAAAGTAGTCATCAACACTCTACATGCAACACTTAAATCGACTCCTCAACTTGAGTTGTTAATGTCGTTCAATGTATCTTGCAAATTTTCAACTATTGTTTGATTACATTGGCTGCTGAGCTTCTCTTGTTATCAATACCTAACAACTCCAAAGCATGAGTCATTTCTCTTTTCCTGAATAGCCTAACAAATAATTGTGCTCTTCCAACCATACTTTTATTTTTAAAATATTCATCCCAATTTTTTTTGCAATGAAATTCAATTGTGCTTTAGATATTATGTGTTCAAATGAAATTTGACTGAAAAGTGAATCCTCATTCATCTCCATCAAATTTACCATGCCAAAAGATATATTTCCACCTTGAGAACTACCATTTTTTTCTCCTACTTGAATTGCATCTTCTTGAATATCAATAGGTTCTTCCTAAACTTCAACAGGTCGATCTTGATTACGTCTTATACGACCTTTCAATTTGTCATCTCTTATTCGATCATATTTTCTTGTTCTATTCCTTTTATTCCCCATTGCACAAACTGTTCAAATTGAGAGTTTCAATTCACCTGCATACAGAAAACCATATACTCATTAAAAAAATCAAAAATAATATTTATAAGTTCATAATTCAAGTACTAATCGAACAATGTTTTAATTTAAAAATTTTAAAAAACTAAAAAAAGGTAAAAAATAAAGTATAATATTAACTTGCAAGAAAAAACAAACCTCCTTTGTAATATTTATTCGTATTTGCCCTTGAACACAAAAAAATGCCTTTAAAACTCTCAAAAAAGTGATTTTATTTAAAAAACCATTTATTAACTCAAATTAAATTATTTTATTTTATTTTTTAATTCAAAAAATGCCTCTAATATATGCGGCTTAAGGGGCTCGATCATCCACGCGACCGTGTTTGGTCGGTCTACGTTTCGGCCAGACCCGGTCTGGCCAAACCATGTTTGGCCAAAAGTACTTATGTGGCATCCTATGTGGCAACCAAATAAGTAAAATTTGTAGAATTACAGAACTTCTCACTTCTACAGCTAATTTCCCTATCAAAACTCAACTTTATTTAAAAAGTAAAAATACAATTTTGTAGATCTCGGAGTCAAGATTATGTTCATATAAATTTTATCTTGTTTTTATTACATCTAATATATTATAAATTTAAAGTACTGCAAGTAGGTATTTTAACATTTGAGAACACGCTGATTCGAAAAAAGAAAAAAAAAAGTAAATAATGTCAAAAAAATTTAAAACTTATATTTACCACTAGAGGAGATAGTCATTTTCAAGAATATATAAACTTTTTTCTGAATGGTGTAGATTTGATAGAGGAAATTAGGCGGGAGACAAAAAAATGTTGATTTCAGGTAACTCCGACTTTGAAAAGTTATAACAGAGAAAATATACATCAGAAACCAATCTTTCTTTTTTTTGCATTGGTTGTACATGCGATCTAAAAAATATTTTGAAATCAAAAGAAAACAAGATTATTTGCATATTATTTTTGGCGGGAACTAGACCCCCTGATTTTCAGCATTTTTAAGCAATTTAAAAATTAAATAACTACATCAGTTCTTGTTCAATTTTTTTAAAAAAATAATAGGCATAAACTTCATCAAGTTTTACACATTTTATCAGTTTACATCATCTTCAAATTCCAAACAGAAATATCACTTTTATGTCGTTGAAGTTGAACACTTTTGGTGTTGTTAGCATTTTCCTTTATAAAAGTGTGACAAAGGTTTGTACCTTTACCCAACATTGCCTTTAGTTTTTTGGAGTGCCGACAAGGAAAGTTCAAAGAAGTCATTGGTCCTTAATTGCTGGCCTTTACAATGAATTTCTTTCCACATGTTCACTCTGATCACCATTCCCTCTACATTCACTCCATGCACTAAGACATCAGCTCCTACGTGGTCTCAATCAGGGTTTTTTTTGCGTTGTTGATAACTTGTAGTATTTATTGCTAATTTATATTGGTAAGACAAATTTTTTGGCAATTTGTCAACTCATTCAAATAGCTTGTAAATTCGGGTACTATTTTCTTTTTTTGATAACTTGAAACTAGAGAAGTAATTTTTTGAGTGTGAATACTCATTGTGAAGATATTTTTGAGTCGATTCCAACAAGTGGTTGGAAAGCTAATTTTGCCCTCATTTTTGTGCATATTTTTAACTTTAAGTTTAGTTGTATTTAAAATAATCCTTGTTTGTGAGAAATTAATTATGTAATAACTTTTTATTGCGCTTGGTTTACATGTTCTACATTATGCATAGCTTGGAGTGGTAAAATACTATGGACTTTTGAAATGCTAGTAAAGAAATTTTGGTTTGCTTTTTGAATGCAAAATGCAAATTTCTTTTATTGACATTAGAACCAATTATTTAATCAGATTATGACACGTTGCAAGTTTGCTAGTAGGAATTTGTAGCCAAATAGTACTTTTCACAATCTTAGTATTTAGAAAATTTGAAAATATTATGGAGTTCTCACAAACTAGTAAGCATATCTTACTTTGCTTCCTAAACCCAAATGGGAAAATTAGCTTGTTAACACTATAATTAACCTATTAAAAATCCCTTTGAAATGATGCAACTTTGTGGACTTGAAAAAGTAACCAAAACTTAATTATCATCTTCCATTTGTCCAATGCATGTTTGTAAACTATGCTAGATATAATGCATAGTGTGCACTCTAATTATATTCATTGTCAATGTGTCATAGATGCAATCTCATCATAAACTAATTGTATTGATGTAAAGTGCTAAAGTGTTTTGCATTTTATAATCAAATTGTAGAGGACATCAAAATAGTAGCTGAACATAGTGTATATGACAACATGGAAGTTATGCTAATTACATACAGACAGTTGTTAGTTATGTAGTTTGTTGATAGAATGCAACAATTCACCTTGGAAAATAATGGTTTCTCTTGTTAATGTTGTTAATATACCATATGGCGGTGTTATTTTTTTCATAGAAATGTGCATCCTAATTTTGCTACTCATTGTTTTCAAGGATACTCCTTTGTTCCTCACATTATTCACATGTAATGTTTTACATTTCTTGTACTACTTTTCTTAAGTCAATGCATATTATATAATATTATGCCAAAAATTTGAATGTGAATGTTATGCATACAAATAAAGGAGACTAGAGTCTATTCCACCACTCATGTGAACATTTGATTGTACTCGATCACCTGAACATGTAGCTAATGATTATCATACAATTGTTAGATGGATGAACACAATCAAAGTAATTATGAATTAAAAAATGGGCTATTTTTTTTATTTTGCATAGTAGTTGTTCTAGTGAAAATGTATACATGAAATAGCCAATCCCAAAACAAAATGGACAGATTGCTAAAGCATTCAATTTCTGAAGATTCTACAAAATAAAATCAGCTTGGTCACTTGCTGAAATTGTGTTCCAAGAATTTAAAATGTTTTATAGAGAAAAAAAACATATATAAAGGTGTTAGGAAATGTCTGTGGGGTCTTTATGCTGTAGAAATTAGGGACCCCGAATCTCAGCATTGTCAGTGGATTGAAACATTTAACATAGCTGAAGAGGCAGCTAATGCATATGAAATAGCTGCTAGATCCATGAAAAGAGTTGAAGCAATCATAAATTTCAACTATAGCAATTCAACATTGTGTAATTTGTTCAAATAGGCTACATTGTCATCTTGCATAGTTCAATCATCTTCTAAAGTAGAACCATTTCTACTTCAAGCTACCAAGATCCACCATCTAATTATATGTGGACAAATTTAAGAGAAGCACTAGAGAACAATGATGATTTTCCCAAAAGTAATTGTACATATTTACATAATTCTATGCTTGCAGTGATAGATGACAAAAACAATAATAACTGTATTCAAAGTGCACGTAGTTGGACCAAAGAGTACTTGGAGAGTTCCACTATGGAAAATACTGGTAGTTCTCTACTTGCATCCAAATATCTTGATCCTTTATACTCCTATCAAAATAGTACTTTTAACAACTGCACTAGTATAGCTTCTCTTCCAAACCCGCACCCCACCCTTGATTTTAACCACGAAGCTTCTTATATCTCTAGTGAGCCTACTCATACAATTCATAGTTTCCATCCTTCCAAGACCACTTTCCCTAATCACATTAGGAGTGAGTTTTTTATTTCATTATCTGACAATTCTACTTGGACAATGTCAACCAACTCGTCTGAGCCACTTGCATCAAATGTATTCAACCCAAAACTCAACCAAATTGTCTACAAATGAACAAATTTAATGGTATGAACTTTAGGACTACCTCATGTTTGCATATTTTATTTATAGCAATTAAATATGATAATAGTACATACCAATAGATTTTGCGATCAAATATTTAGCTTTTCATTGTATTGTTATGACTTTAACTAATTAATTTCTTTGAAAATATATACTAGGTAATGCAAAACCTAATGATAATTATGTTTCAAATGTTCCTTTGTGTTTTGAATACAACATGTTCTCAAAGAAGATGAACATGTCTGATCTTAATTTAGCAATGGAGGACTTGTCTACAACTAACTAGTTGGACACTAAAGATTCTATCAAAACCTCTTCAGTGTCAATTGTATTTCCAGTGAGGATGTCACTGGTATGCCTATCACAAGACACCACTGTGAAATTTATTCACAAATTATAGTTGATGTGAGGGAGCTAAAGACTAGAGTGCACAAAATATAGGAAAGTATGAAGCTTACGATGAAGTGAAATGGAAAATTATGCACAATTTTTATAACATCTTGATTTATTTGGGTGTAAAGCTAAACACAAATACGAGCAAAAAGGAACCATAAAGCTTTTGATGAAATGAAATAACAAATCATCAAGAAGTTTTATAACATCCTCTTGATTCTGTAGGGTGTTAGGATAAAGAAAAATGTGAAAAATCCTAACAGAAAGGACAATTTTCAAAATGTATCTAAGTTCCATTTTAAGCACTCTTAGTTTGCATTGGGATTACAAAAGAAAATTTGAGAAAATGAAACTATTTTTAAACACTTGCTTGTATTGTTGGATTAGGATTGTAAAATCAAGATTTAGAACATGAATTTATTTTTAAATACTTGCTTGCTAGGTATTTATTTCTCTACATGTTGTCAGTGTTCTATCTCTTTTGTCTTTGGCAACCTTCTATTGTTTAGGGTTTCTATCATGTCTTTATTCTTAAAGATATACTTTTTGTAATCAGGGTTTCATGTCCCTTCAAAACCTGTTTGTTCCATAATAAAAAACATTTCCTACTCTAAACCTTATCTCATTCTTAATACTTCCACTTAAATTACTATCATTCCTTTCTAATTAGCTTTTAACAAAGTACATTTCACTTTGGGAGGAACTTCGATGCTTTGCATCCTTGTTTGATATATGACATTATTTTTATTTAAAGGATTGTGGGTCAATCGATACAACTTTTTTTAATCATATTTGAAACACTTTTAATTTAAAATATTTTTAAAAATAACAATAATATATATACAATGAATAATTATATTTGTAATCTACTTTACATTTATCTACTTCATAGATTATTCAAGAGACACTACATATTAATTCTAACACCTTTCAAAAATTTAAAGTTAAATGCATTCCTCATCAAATGTAATTATTAGAATACATCATATTTGAGCTTTAATTCTCATTTACCATTGCCTCTAAATGTGATTAATATTTGCAAAAAAAAAACTTTTATTTTCACTTTCAAACATCATTTAGAAGCAAAAAAATGAAAGTAGTTCAATAAATTTCGTCTTGAATAGATGAACAGTTTAATAAAATTTTAATATATTAGTAGTGTTGAAAAATTAATTATTCTAACAATATTTCTTCAAATTAATGATAATCTTAAATTTCTCCCATTAATAGGGCCAATAAGGTCGATCTTCCTATAAACCCTCGGGAAGGAATAGTGTGGATAGTACCCGAGCCTAGTTGGATTAAGATTTATTTAAGTGATGGTGCATCCAAAGGAAACATTGTTGTTAGCAAAATTTTCATCTTGATTATTGTTGAGAGAGAGAGAGAGAGAGAGAGAGAGAGAGAGAGAGAGAGAGAGAGAGAGAGAGAGAGAGAGTACATTGTTGTTAGCATTATTCAAAATTGTGAAAAGGGGTTTTAGTGTGTAATTTCTAAAAAGAAGTTTGAACAAGGTTTATCATTGAATACATTTCTTGAAAGGGCACATCTCTGTATATATATGATGTGGGTATATTGTGTATAGTTATTCACTCTATGCATTATATATTTATGTTGTATAAGCAAAGAATTGTGTAAGAAGTCGTAAATACATTTTATTCCTGCTCTCAAATAATGATATATTATGGAAATACTTTATAATGACATAGAGATGAAACTTTGTACTTGTTTAATTTGAGGAACATTCAGTGTGGAACACATTGCTAGTGAGCCATTTTTGCGAGTGAGGCATATTCAACCAGTGAGGCCTATGTAAATAATAATTTTATATATTAAGATAGTGAGGCATTTATGAATGGTTTTTATTCCCCATTAGGGTTTCCCACTCATCAAATCGTTGTGTTAATTCTTGAGACCCTTGTGCTTTATATTGTGATGTGTAATTTAGTTTCATTCTTTTGCTTCTATGAACTTATGTCCATATGGAACTTTGATGTGTTGTTTTAACATTTAAACTAAAATCAAGTTTTCCTAAGAACACTGATTCACCCCCACCCTCTCAGTGTTATATGTAATTCATCATGGACATCAAGGAGGACATGTCAAATAGTGATACTATAGGAGTCTCAAAGGTGGAACTAGAGTAGCGTGTAGAATGTGGGCCACAATGCCCAATCAAGGTAAAGTTTTCTACTAGGGTGATGGAGTGATCAAGATAAGGGTGCAGGAAGAAATTTTCCCTATTTTGATATTTTGTTTATAGTCTATGTCTTAATATTGTGAGATTTTAGATATATGGGTGATAAAATAGATAATGGTACAATATCATATATCATAATATTGTATAGAAGTAGGTAGAATGTATCCAAAGACCTAATTGGAGAGGTAGGAGTTATCTTTTTGTATGTTGGGTATTTAGGGGATAGATGATGTATGGCCAGACCAGATAGAAGATTAAAACTTTTACATATGTAAGTTTGACAATATATTAATATGATTGGGTGCATCCCCTTAGTTTCTTTTGATCGATAAATAAATGACAATCTTAAATTTATTTACTACTCTAAATAAAGTTTATATATATGAAACTTAAATGTGATAGCCTTGTATATTTGTAGCATGCATATCTGACCCTGCGTGGTCTCATACAATCCCAAGGAATTTGTTATGATGTGTATTTTGTTAAATTACCTATAATACAAAAATAGAATACATCCAACACTAGAAGTTCCCAAAATACCACTCATTTCCCCATCAGAATTTAATTTATAGCATCCTTCTTATACTGGTGTCCATTTTGCATGGTTTTTGGCTGGAGCTATTAAGACACTCAAAGCCAGAAACCATGCAAAATGGACACCACTACAAGAAGGATGGTATAAATTAAATTTTGACGAGGCAATGAGTAGTATTTTGAGTACTTCTAGCATTGAATGTACTTTGTTTTTGTATTATAGATAGTTTAACAAAATATACATCATAACAAGTTTCGTGGGATTGTATGAGACCACTCAGAGTTAGATATGCGTGCTAAAAATATAAGAGACTATCACATTTAAGTTGTAAATACACAACATTGAGTACTCAAGACAGTCTACTTTTATACAATAATTATATACTAAATGAAATATTTATCACTAATAATTTTTTTCATGGTTTATTAATAGTTTTTATATTTTTGTAGTCATCCATCTCATTCTAATCCAACACTGGAATAATCTAAGAGGCATTGTCACTAGACCTCACCATGTCCACTACAAACTCATCACCTAAGTTGATATGAAATTTAGACCCATGTCCCTTTTTATTGTTTCTATTGGAAGTTGATCATTATATATCATATGGAATTTTAGGTAGCTTTGTCGAAAGAGGGGGTTCTCAATTTTGTTGACCGGACACATTTGACCATGTTTAATTTTTTATTTCTCCACCTCCACAGTGCGCTCTTTATGTAACTTGGAAACCTCCACTATTAAGGTTACCTACACAAAACTATTGAAGAATATGAGTATTTTGGCAGATTCAATATTTGCCCTCTTAAACCCTTTAAAATTTTCACCATCCATTATTTTCTGTATATTCCATAATATCTCTGTTGAAAAACCCAGCCAAACAAAATTATATTATTTATCAAAAGTACTCATAATACTAGTCAAATCTATTTCCAATTAATGTCCCCTACATCCCCATAATTATTTAAATAATCAAAAACCATTTTCTAGATTTCCTTAGCATAAAATCATTAAAAATATATCTATTTTAGTGATTCAAGCTTCCTCCACATGTTATACATCTCAACATCAGAATAATTTATTTTGTATCATAATCTCTACAATATGGATTTATTTTGAAGCGAGCCTTTTGGGCTCAAGGATGTTAAACCATAAAACATTAAAAGATTTTCTACCATTGTTTGTATCTTTTAAATTTAAATTTCAACATTTATTAACAAAATCATTAATGAAGTCAATAATAGATAAGGATTTAAAAAGCATCTTATTTTTCACATTATAAGAGGTGTGTCATCGGTCCACTTGAATTCCTTATATTTTTTAACATATTGTATACAAATAGTGGGAGCATGCATCATCTTACAAGCCTCCCTAATGATTGAATATGTCCCTCCAATTTGATGGAGTTAAAGCATATTCAGAACTCAAAGAGGCCCGTAATTTCAGCTTCCCATTATGGATAATATCACTAAAGCATTTGATCCCTTTCTAGGACCAACACTTAACAAAAGACCCTTGCACTATGCAAAGGGTTTACCCCTATGGGAACCAAGTTCCACCATATAAATTGATGAGAAAGAACTTGTCTATTGTTATTTCTAATGAACTAGCAATTAATGTATTTTTCCTTAATAAGTTTTCATGCTTTCTAGATAATCTTAAACACATATGACCCTTTAGAAGTTATTGGGTGTTTGCTAATAAGAAGATAAAAAATGGCAGAAATTTCCAAGTTTTTGTTAGGAAATAAGCAAGTTCAATATCAAAGATTGTGAAGATAAATCTCTATCAAATAAACTAATTGAAGGATTAGATACAAGGCTTGCATACCTATAATATGAAAAATTAAAACTCATATGAAAATCTAAAAATTAAGTTTCCGTAATGTGGGAAACTAAGATTAGATCCTTCTTATTTATGATGCCAAAAACCAATCTTTAAATCACGGTTAATAAACCCATCTTATGTGAACATAATACAGTTCAATAAATAATGATTATCATCACACAAGATAACAACAATAAGTTATAAATAAATAACATAAGATGAAAATATAACATAGGATTTATGTGGAGAAACCCTTGCAGGAAAAAACTCCACCAAGAAAAGAGATCAAGCTTTCATCATCAATAGAAAATGTGCTTACAACACCATCACTTCCTTTCTCATATTTTCCTCCATTATGTCAACACATATGTACATGTGAACAACCTCCTTATGCCTCTCACATGATATTTTTTCTTGTAAAGAAATCTACATTCAACTATTTTGCATAATTCTACACCCAAAAGGTTGAATTTATAGAATGACAAGAGCTCTAAAACCACCAACAAATATGTACTAAGAATACTCTTCATTCATTGAAACTAAAACCCTTTTAATGCCTCCACAAAACTCAAAAAGATACTAGTTTTGGATCCAATACTATCCCTCTAACTTGGGCACACATTATTGCAAGATAAACATTATATTATATGGAACAAATGATAGAACACCAAGAGACACTTGTTGTCTCTTCTATGCTCCCAGTAGGAGAATCCAATTAATCACCCATTTTTCCACTTTCCAAGTGATTAAATATCTTATTCTAGATTTTCATAAGTGGGAAAAACAATATTGAATAATTTTATTTGCAACCCACTTTTACTACTACTGGTGGAACCTATCACCCCTTATTAATGTATTACAAACAATAGTGAGAAATAAATATGACAAAATTGTTAGTAATAATTGAGAGGGGGGGGGGTAATCAGTGGCCTCAAAAATTAATCCTTAAATCAACCCTTCAAAACTTATAACCACAAATTATTTCTCAAGTTATATTTTGTCCTACAAGATGAATGCCTTGAATAACTTATATCAATTTACTACTTGTTGGATTGCCTGTTAAACCTTCTTCTTTATGTTTACCAATAAGCAGTCATCTATTTACCAAAATACAATAAATATGCAGAGTATACCGATATATCCAGAATGAATTATGTAAGATACAAAACAGTAAAGAAATGAATCATACTCACATAACACATGAATTTTAATGTGGAAACCTTGTTAGGGGAAAAACCACTGGGACCGGTACCCCAAATTTTCACTCTTCTGAAGTGAGCCCTGTTAGGAGCCAACCCTGTTAAAGGTTACAAACACACTGTTAAGTGCAACCTTGTTAGAGGATTTTA
>MU228511.1:196810-217487 GCA_018584345.1 Thuja plicata
GGTGAATTTATGTGTTTACTTTGTTTATCTCTGCAATTTCAATTATATTATAAGGTTAATTCCAAAACTGGGGTTTGACCAAGGCAAACCCCTTCCCCCCAACAAACAAACATTTTTCTTGCAGGTACAGGTTCGGGACTGTAAATTTGAGGCCAGATTTGGATACCCTTTTTGGATTTCTTTCGGATTGTGCGAATAGGGACACTTTCAAAGTTGAGCAGATCGAGTTGGAAAAAGTGGTACAGGGTCGACCTTTTTCATAAGATGACATCAGAATGGAAAAAGATTTCTGGGTTTTGTCCGCCTCTCTGTTTCGGTTCGGTATCAACTATCGGCATCTCCAAAAATAGTCTATAGATCTCAAAAAGCATCAATCTTTAATCTACCACTTTGGAAGGTTGGTACTTTCTCCTATTCTTTTTAATCATATTAATCAATCAATTTTCAGAATTTAAGATCCCTTTTCTTGGTCTCTTTCCAAATATTGGATTCATTTGTGTATTAACCCTTTTGGGGTTGATCAAAATTGGATCTCTTATTTGTGTATTTGAGGGTGAAAGAAAGGAGCATCTTATCTTCCCTTAATCACATTCATAATTGCAATATACAATCAACATAGATAACAATTAAAAATTCAAACCCTCTTAAACCACAATTCTCTCCTTTACATTTTGGTAACATAACATATCATCATCTAACAACTCAAATTTTTTATGTTACAAAAAGTATAGGGTCAAAAATGAGTTGACTTTCCCCTGACCGTCCAGGTCACCCTTGACCTCGTAATTCGGGCAAAAAATTGGTTTACATGTTCATCACTATTTCTACTTCCTAGATCTGGTCCCAAGATTGGTTTCTTAATCTCCAATTTATTTGCACATGCATAAAACCCTTTCTCTCTCCATCTATCCCTAGATCTTGCATTTTCCAATATCACTTGCATAGTCATCTTCCATAATAGTGAAGATACAACATCTTCTCAGTGTTTGACCCTCCTTGAGCCTATCAAATCATCTTCTTTCCAATGTATGAAAAGATATAGGTTTGAGCTTCCTAGTTTGTCCACACATCCTAGTAAATCACCCTCACTCATTCTATTTTCTTTGATTACACACCCTAAATCCAAAATTACCTAAAATTTGCATACCAAGATTTTAGCTAACATGTAAAACCTACAAAACCATCTTTGTAAATCTGAAATTGATTTAAACATCCAAACATTCACATCATACATGTCTATGAACAGTGTAATAAACATAGATCCACAAAACCCAATAGTTGAAAACAAGAGTGTTAAATTTTGGATCAAAATATGTAACTTTTAATTTTTCTTATATAACCTCAATATATGTGATATATTTAATCACAAGATATATATATTATTACTGATATAATAATAGATATATATAATATATATTAATATTGATTAACTGTAGATTGAATAAATAAGACTCGCATTGTTTGTTGTATATGCTTGTCTTCAATCAACCAACAATTGAATATAAATATAAGAGATATAATAATATAGAGGCATGTCTCCTTGAGGAGACATGACTCTATATAATTATGTCTCTTCAACATACAAATTAGAATCCGATAATGTTTAATCGGTAGTATCCATATATTAAACATTGCTAACAGTCCGCACAGTCCATTATGTACGCTTTACACATAGTATATTATGTGCTACACACATAATAGTATTATGTGCGCAACACATAATACTTTTATGTGCGCAACACTTACTCCTTTGAAACCGATACAATTCGGTGTTTAAACAAATTTTAATCAAAACAATTCATAACAACCGATATTAATCGGTATTAATAAATTAATACATTGTATTGACTGATACTCATCGGTAATCGATATAGTATTATTAAATGTTATTTAATCAAATATAATATTCATTATACATTGTATATGTATATTGACATATATAATAATATCATTATTATATATATTAATGTGCATATATAATGTGGAATAATATTATTTCATATTATCAATTTAATGATGTTTATTTAGTTATATATATATATATATATATATATAAATATAATGTTCATCATCATCATATATTAATATATTATTTATTTATTTCTTCATAACATTAAGATCATTTTATCTGATCGAAGCTATAAACATCAACACTCCCTCTTAGCTAGGAAAGATAAAATGCACATCACAATAAGATCATAGATTGTGAAAGTTGATCCCAAGTGGATTGCCTCCATCAGCGATTTGATCCACAAGCTCTCATGTGGATTGCCTTTATCGGCGATTCGATCCACAAGCTCATGAGCTTTGTTGTGGATTGCCTCAATCGGTGATTCTATCCCCAAGCTCTCGTGTGGATTGCCTCTATCAGCGATTCTATCCACAAACTCACAAGCTTCAATGTGTGGATTGCCTCAATCGACGATTCTATCCACTAGCTCTCGTGTGGATTGCCTCTATCGGTGATTCGATCCACAAACTCATGAGCTTTAGTGTGTGGATTGCCTCTATCGGCGATTCTATCCACAAACTCACGAGCTTCAATGTGTGGATTGCCTCAATTGGCGATTCTATCCACTAGCTCTCGTGTGGATTGCCTCTATCGGCGATTCGATCCAGAAACTCACGAGCTTCAGTGTGCGGATTGCCTCAATTGGCGATTCTATCCACTAGCTCTCGTGTGGATTGCCTCTATCGGTGATTCGATCCACAAACTCATGAGCTTTAGTGTGTGGATTGCCCCAATCGGCGATTCTATCCACACATCCCTATCACAAATAGAAAATTAAGTTATTGTAAGATCGTCACCTTTCAATAACTTTAATATATACAAGTGAAAATCGTTTGGAAGTCGTCACTTCCTTATGATTTACACAGGGCCCATATAGTTATAAAATAACATTAATATATTAATAAAAAACATGTCAAGTTTACCTTAGAAGTGTTCTTATCATTGAACTCCCTCTCAATAATAAGGTATCTTGAATTTCTTTTAGAATACATATTTCTCTGAACATACATTTGAATTATTTACTTCAGCAAGGGAAGCTTGCATTCTAAGTTTGTCAGGACACTTTCTTGCAGTGTGACCATATTTGTCACATCTAAAACATTGCATTGTAGAGGCGTCTCTAGGTTTCTTGAATGATTGTTGATCATATGACTTCTTACCCTTTTTCCTTTTTGAACTAGTGATGAGAGCCTAGACATCTTCTTTAGTGGAGTCCATGATTCCTCTAGATTTCAAGTTATACTCTTCTTGAATGCAGTCAACTTTTAGTCGATCGAGTTTGGGGAGTTTGGTGCGAGCACTTACTCCTTGCCTAAAGTTTTCCTATGAAATAGGGAGCCCATTCAGAGTTATCATAGTTAACTCCTTACTATCATATATGTGACCAATAGAAGAGAGTTGATTCCTTAATTTAGTTATCCTCATAAATTATGAGGTGATAGTCTCTCCTTTATTCATTTTAATAGTAGAGAGTTGATTTTCAAGGGTAAGAATTATGCTAGTGTTGTTGACCTCAAACATATTTTCCAGGGCTTTGAGCATGTCATAAGCATAATCTAACTTTGTGATGACAGGTAGTAGATGATGTTTCACTCCATCCACTAATAATTCCATTGCTCTAGTAGTGTCTTTTTCCCATTTAATCAGCTCATCTTTTCCATCGGGTTTAAAAGGATTTTCCATAATTGTCTTTAGCTCATTTTTCCTTAGTACCAACATTATTCAAAGTTTCCACGATTCAAAATCAGATGCACCTTCAAGTCTATCTTCGAGTCTCAATCCATTTGCCATTCTACAGGTACAAGATTTCCAAAAGTTTGATCTTGGTCTTCCTTCAATCTAATCAGATCTTCCTTCAAGTAGTTTAGGCTTTGACGAAGGAACCTGGCTCTGATACCATGTTAAAGTTTGGATCAAAATATGTGCCTTTAAATTCTTCTTATATAACCTCAATATATGTGATATATTTAATCACAATATATATATATATATATTATTACTGATATAATAATAGATATATATAAATATATTAATATTGATTAATTGCAGATTGAATAAATAAGACTCGCATTGTTTTTTGTATATGCTTGTCTTCAATCAACCAACAATTGAATATAAATATAAGAGATATAATAATATAGAGGCATGTCTCCTTGAGGAGACATGACTCTATATAATTATGTCTCTTCAACATACAAATTAGAATCCGATAATGTTTAATCGGTATTATCCATATATTAAACATTGCTAACAGTCCGCACAGTCCATTATGTATGCTTTACACATAGTATATTATGTGCTACACACATAATAGTATTATGTGCGCAACACTTATTCCTTTGAAACTGATACAATTCGGTGTTTAAACAAATTTTAATCAAAACAATTCCAAACAACCGAGATCAATCGATATTAATAAATTAATATATTGTATTGACCGATACTCATCGGTAATCGGTATAGTATTATTAAATGTTATTTAATCAAATATAATATTCATTATACATTGTATATGTATATTGATATATATAATAATATCATTATTATATATATTAATGTGCATATATAATGTGGAATAATATTATTTCATATTATCAATTTAATGATGTTTATTTAGTTAAATATATATTAATATAATGTTCATTATCATCATATATTAATATATTATTTATTTATTTCCTTGTAACATTGAGATCATTTTATCTGATCGAAGCTATAAACATCAACAAAGAGAACATTGCGACTCGATAGGAAAGGAAAGTTGTATAGAAGCTCAAAATATATGAAACATATCAACTTATAACTCACAAATATATTAGTGTCTTATCTTTAGTGCTTGCATATAATAATGTGCTAAAATCATTCACCCAACATAAGTACTCCAATTTGTAGTCCAAAAATTTGATGTTTTCCATGCCATTAGGGTGTCAATACTCATCCAACATGAATACCTTCTCATTGCACACAAACACAACATAAAGGAACAAAAACATCAAGCAAGAGGATACACATATTATCAAATAAGAGCTCTAGGTTACCAAAACATAACCAACTCCATGTAGATCCATAATCATGAGCTTCTAATGCCCAATATAGATCAAATTGAAAATATTATTAGCTTCCAATCTCACAAATCTACAAAACAAAGTTAACTTGCTAGATATTTCATTACATCCCCAAAATCCTTTCAACAACCTTTAATTCCTTATAATAGATTCCCACAATCTTTCCAAGCTAATAAATAATAAATAAAGTAGTACCTAGAACTAGTAACCTTCTATTCTAAGACTAGTTGTTGACAAATAAATAGGTTCAATACCAAATTGAACATCGATATTTTTGGTTATCATTACACCAAAATATTGACCTATTAATGCCTGATACAACCACTGAACTTATAAAAGACACGGGAGGCGGTTAAGTCATGTCACGAACTACCAATGTGTTGCATAGCACAAGGAGACCAAGGGCACACACCTTGTAAAACATATATATTTAATAAAATAATCAAAGGATGAGATACAATGCTTGTATAGATACAACATGAAAACCTAAAAATCATATGAAAATTAAGTTTCCTTAATGTGCAAAAATAAGAATGCATCCTTCTTCTTTATGATGCCAAAAATTAGCCTATAAACCATGCTTAATAAACCTATCTTATGTGAACTTAAATAATGATCAATATTAACATAAGACAGTAGCACTAAGTTATAAATCAACAACACAAGATGAACACATAACGTGCAAGACTTACATGAAGATACCTTTGCAGGAAAAAACTCCACTGAAAAGAGAAATCAAGCCTACACTATCAACAATAAGTGTGCTTACAATATAATCTCTTTCATTCTCCTCATTTACTTCACCATAGTATCACATATGTACATGTGATCAACCTTGTTATGCCTTCCACCTATTCTTTGTTCATATAGATCAGAAATCCACATTCAAATTTTTCTTATAATTATACACCCAAAATGATGACATTATAAAATGGTAAGAGCCCCAACACCACAAATAAATATGTACAAAGAAGCATCTTCATACCTCATGACCACAATCCAAATACTTTCCCTCCAACTTGGGTGCTCATTCTTGCAAGATGAACATTACATTAAATGTAATAAATGATGGAATACCAAGAAACACTAGTTGCCTCTTCCATGATCCCTCTTGGTGAAGTCCATAGGTCACTCATTTGTCAAGTTCCAAATCCATTAAATATATTATTTCAGACATCCATAAGTTGGGAATAGAATATTAAATAATTGTGTTCACAACCTTTGCCACTGATAGGGGAACCTATCACCCCTTCTAAACGTATTACAGACAATAGTGGAAAATAAATACAATGAATTATTTTCCCAATATGTCTTAAGTGTCATAAGACAATTTATAAGGATGTTGGAATAGTGTCATAGGATTTACAAGGTATATGACACCTTAATCCTTACAGTTTTAGCCTATTTATGGACAACAAGTTCAATTCTATTCCTCACAAGAATCTTTCCATGGTTCATCACGTTTCACTTCCTTAGGAATCCATTTAACCTCAAGAGAAATATGATGCTCCCTTAAGTCTTCAAAGCCCAAACCACTTTGGGCTTTATCCAAACAACACTAGTCCCATTAGACTGAGTGCTTCTTTCTCTTCCCCTTCCCATTGGACCATGAGAAGTTCCTAATTTTCTTTTGAATATCATTAATTCGATAGCTATTAAAAATACAAACAAAAGAATAACAAAGTCTATAAGAGGATAATATCCTTTGACAAATTTGAATCTTGCCTCCCAAATGAAGGTATTGTCTATTCCAACCATCAAGTGTTTTATCAATCTTATTCTTAATCCATAACCACATGTCATTTAGACTATGGCTAATTGCAAAGGGATTTCCCAAGTATTTGACTTAATTATGGGGTCTCCCCCACTAGAATTCATAATTATTAAACTAAACTGGAAGGGTGTCAACCCAACCAAGTATGATGAATTTTACATTGGATATATTTGCTCCTATAGTAGTGCTATATAATTATAATTTCTAAATCACCTTATCCATATTAATTTTTTCAAGTCCCACAAATAATGCAATGTATTTAAAAAAATGATTTTTTAACAAAATGTTGTTATTTGGAAGGGATAGGCCCCTAATCCCAGGGCTCAAACAATATTGTTTTGCTAGGTAGTGAGTTGTATTATAAGATATTATAAAGAGTACAGAGGCCAAGGGTGACATTGTCTGTGATATTTCCAAAGTGAACACCTAAGAAAGGGAACCATTTGTGTGTGTGAAATTGTGTCAGATACCTGCAGCTACAAACACACACTTCAATGAACCATTATAGGGTTAGCTAGATATAAAATGACAAAATCAAAAGACTGAAATGCCCATGGCTAACCGACATTGGCTCATTGCCTTCTAGTGGGTAGGAGTTTAAATCTTGCTCTCGGGTCATCATAAGAAACAGTGACTACACCTGTTCTAAACGAAGGATTTTGAAGAAAGCTAAATGATGAAACTAGAATGAATATGCAAATGTAAGATTGATCCCAAGCTAATTATACTAATTTTATAACACCAATTTGAAATGTTTTTGTTCTTTTTAAACCACCAAATTTAAATGTACTCTAGATTATGGTTTGTGTGATTGAAAGTAAACTAACAATTATTCAATAAAAAAGCTATGAAATGCTAAAATTCTTGAAATATTAAGAAATGAAAACTGCATAATAATGTTAGAGTAATCATTAGTTTTCTTATTAATTAAATCATGTTGATTTAATTAATTAAGTTATTACTCTTTAGTGCTTAAGCTTTCTCTTAGGTGCATTAATAATTAATTCTTTTATTAATTATTAATGTGCAACCTAGCTTTTTTAGGCTTTAGGGTTTTGTTCACCTTTATAGGTTGAACTTTGTAATTTTTTTTCTTTATTAATTCAGATTACAATTTAGCTCTCACTTCTTGAGCGACTTCTGAGTTCTTCTCCTTCCCTCTTCCTACTTCTTTCTTCTAACAGGTTTCTTGCATGCGGGTGTTCTTCAGGTTCTGTGGATTTGTCTCTCAAATCCTACAAATAATATTAGCTAAAACTAGGATCCTTTGTGAAGGAAATGAAGCTCTCTTTTGTAGAAAATCTCTCCCAATATCGACGGTTGAGATTAAAGGAAATAAGTGGTTTAGATTTGATTTGAGGAAGCACAATCCATGTGTAAGCAATTTGATTGGTTGAAAGATTTAGTCTTTTTGGAAACTTCCAAATTGATTTTAAGTTAACAACTTTGTTTCCAAAATGATAAATAGATAAGAAAAAGCTAACTGAATAAAACATATTTGTTTCCAAAATGAGAAAAGATAATAATAAATCAACTGAATAAAACATATTTATTTCCAATTCAAAAATCAGTTGATGACATTATATGCATTTTTAAAGATTTAATTGATTTTAAATGCACATTTTGTTTTTATTAATTAATTTAATTCCTTTTTGAATTTTATTGACAATTTAGTAATTTTATTTAATTAATATATTAGAATATCAATTAAATAATTAACTTAAGGTTTATTTGCCAATATATTGTATTTTTAGGAATTAATTAATTAATCAAGTACGATGATTAATTAGGACCTAGGATTCATGCTAGATTAGCTTGAAATTGATGAATTGCATATTTGGTTTAGGACTTAGAATTATCAAGATTAGGGTTTCTTGATATGAGACTAAGATTAGGGGTCTAGGGTTTAGGTGACCACTTTTAGGTCATTACATTTGCCCCTCTTTGAATTGATGTGCAATTAGTGCATTAATTCAAAGACCTGTTAGTGAGAAGACCCAGAATAGTTGATTTGAAGCGATGAAACCATTCTTTTGAAGAAGGCCAACTTCGAGCTTAATTGGACGAAGATCGATCAAAAGATATAAAATAGAATGCTCAATTTGATTTGAAGCGATGAAACTAAACATTTTTCAAGAACTCTTAAACCTTTTGATTGGTTTGAACAAATAACCAATTTGATTTGAAGCGATGAAACTGATTACCATTAAGAGATTTGATTAGCAAGCAAATTGACTTAATTTGAAGTGATGAAGCCAATTTGATCAATGTATCTAGTTTCAATAATGAAAAGCTCGTATAAGACCGATTTTGTTTGGTTTCGAGTGTATTCATCACTTTATAAGACTATTGATTAGGTTGCCTTTGATTTTAAGATGATCTCAACTTGTTTTGATGCGATGAAGCTGATATGCCCTAAGCGATGGGGTTTTGATTGAGGATGTGATCGTTGGAATGTCGATGTCCTGATCCTGCCCCCTCGAGAGCAAAATCAAAATACGACTAGGTGTCCCAGTGATGAGAAGCAATTTGATTGATAACATTTGGACAAGAACTGCCATGACAAAATACCAATTTGGACAACGATTCGACTGATTTTCAAAGTTTTGACACTAGTTGCAGAAACTTGGACAAGAGTTTGACAGTTTAACACCTAAGAGTGTAGATTTGGAATTGTTTGAGTGTTTTGATTTTTTGGTTTTTGTTTTTATGTTTCACTCACACAAGACACATCAAGAAGAATGTTTGTTGTAAAAAGAACAGACACACCACAATCCTAGGTAAGCCAAGGCAATATCTGCTAAATTCTCACTTGAACTGAAGTTCAGCCACGCCTACTCATAGCGGACAACTTAGAATCTTAGAGGCATGGGCTCCTCCTTATAGTGCACTCACTTCTCAGGCACACCAAGCTCTGAATCCCAAGGGTAATCACTTCCCAAGGGATCGTTGTCTCTACTAAGAGTCGTGAAAATGTGGGATATTTTAGTCGGTCTTTGACCTTCTGCGCTAGTAGATAGAGGGATTTTTGGTCAATAGAACAAAGTTTTTAGTCAGGGCATCCATGTAGGCGGCTATACATACGATAGATTATCCCCATTAAGGAGGCCTCCTAGCCTACAAAAGTTATGTTCTGTAGATTTTTACGCACCACGAGGGTACTGAGGGAGATCTTCTGTTGACATATCAAAATCGACATCTGTTCACTAAGAGATTAATCACAATGAAATTTTTATATACCAGTTTGGAAGGGCTTGGCTTTAGCCTGTTACCGGTTGGACAATCTCTCTCACCGACTCTGTTAAAGCTCTCGGGAGGTAGCCACGCTAAAAGATTTGGATGAATTTCTCTTTCACCCAAGATCCGTGAAGGCGAGGGGAGAGGATACGTTCCTGCAATTCTTATAGATTACAAATCTAGAGAACACTTCAAACAGATAAGAAAAGTGATTCTTTTTAAGCACCAAATCTGAAGTGTTATTTAACTACAAAACACAAACATGATAGTTTTGGAAGACACACAAAGTCTTTGACAAGCATCCTGTATCAAACTCATTAGTATTTTATGATTTGTTCTTCATTCATAACATCCTGCAAACCATTGTTAGCCTCTAATCAAAGATAAGCATTAAGAACAACAAAGCCAAAGATTGGTCGATGTTAGAAAAATTAGAAAATAAAAAATATTATTGCATATTTAGAAAGTAGATGAAAAATAATGCACTTTTAAAAAAAATTGCACTAAAAAATGTTACCGTATGAGCCCATACAAGGCTCCGGAAGCTGCAAAATAGAGAATTAGATAGGTACAGTGATGAAAACCTACAATTTTTTATAACTCTGAAATCCAAAACCAAAAACTAATCCCAACTCAGTAATCTTGAGAGAATTATACCCAAAATCAAAAAATATTGCTTGAAAAAAGGACTTAAAATGAGCAAGTTATGGCCCTCTTAAGATAGACTACACAATCAAAATGCTCAATGGTGAAAGCAGAGAATTTTCAACCCTTGCTGACATCAAAAAATTATTGTGTTAAATTTGATGGTTTCATGCCCGTCATAGAAGGACATGCAGAATGATGGTTTGACGACCGTCAAATTTTACATACTAAAAAAATGTTTTTTTTTAGTTTTTTTTCAAAAATTCTACCTTGGGATGCATACAGAAGGTTGTATGACCTATTTTGGCAAAAAAATATTTGTCACAGATTTGAATTTCATTGGATATGGGTGAGTTTATAGTCATTTTCAACCGAAATGATGTTTTGGACGTGATGGTGCAGTCAGATTTGGCTCAAAAAGAGATTTGGGTAAGCTTTGAATCAAAATGACGTTCGAGCCCCACGGTGGGCGCCAGAAATGTGTGTGTGAAATTGTATCAGATACCTACAGCTGCAAACACACACTTCAATGAACCATTATGGGGTTAGCTGGCTAGAAAATGACAAAATCAGAAGACTGAAATGCCCAAGGCTAATCGACATTGGCTCATTGCCTTCTAGCAGTTAGGAGTTTGAATCTTGCTCTTAGGTCATCGCAAGAAACAGTGACTACACCTGTTCTAAACGAAGGATTTTAAAGAAAGCTAAATGATGAAACTAAAATGAATATGCAAATGTAAGATTGATCCCAAGCTAATTAGATTGATTTTATGACACCAATTTGAAATGTTTTTGTTATTTTTAAACCACCAAATTGAAATGTAGTCTAGATTATTGTTTGCGTGATTGAAAGTAAACTAACAATTATTCAATCAAAAAGCTATGAAATGCTTAAATGCTTGAAAGATTAAGAAATGAAAACTCCATAATAACATTAGCTAAAACTGGGATCCTTTGTGAAGGAAATAAAGGTCTCTTTTATAGAAAATCTCTCCCAAAATCGACGGTTGAGATTAAAGGAAATAAATGGCTCAGATTTGATTTGAGGGAGATAAATCCATGTGCAAGCAATTTGATTGGTCGAAATATTTCGTCTTTTTGGAAACTTCCAAATTGATTTTTAGTTAACAACTTTGTTTCCAAAATGATAAATAGATAAGAAAAATCTAACTTAATAAAACATATTTATTTCCAAAATAAGAAAAGATAATAATAAATCAACTGAATAAAACAAATTTATTTCCAATTCAAAAATCAGTTGATAACATTATATGCATTTTTAAAGATTTAATTGATTTTAAATGCACATTTTGTTTTTATTAATTAATTTAATTCCTTTTTAAATTTTATTGACATTTTAGTAATTTTATTTAATTAATATATTAGAATATTAATTAAATAATTAACTTAAGGTTTATTTGCCAATATATTGTATTTTTAGGAATTAATTATTTAATCAAGTATGATGATTAATTAGGACCTGGGATTCAGGTCAGATTAGCTTGAATTGATGAATTGCATGTTTGGTTTAGGACTTAGAATTATCAAGATTAGGGTTTCTTGATATGAGACTAAGATTAGGGGTCTAGGGTTTAGGTGACCACTTTTAGGTCATTACACCATTGACTTCCACTTGTGTAACTGTATCTTTTAATAAGATATTCACCATGTTAAAAAAACTATAAGGAAAACCAAATTCCTCAAGAGTAATTCTAAAATATACCACTCTACACTATCACATGCTTGTTGAACAACTAGAATACTTGGGGGGGTGTGAATCAGTATTTCCTAAAACATCATAACTTTATTTCTTTTGTAAATCCACATTAACTTTACTTATATGCATCCGAAGAGAAGGTGTAATAAAAAAAGAAACTAAAGTAGAAATACTATCCACAATAACATACACAAGATGACACCAATTTTTTTTATCGTGGAAACCCATTAGGGAAAAACTAGGTTAACTCTTAATCTATTATAACTAGCTATAATATACTACAAAATATGCTCACTACAAGGCTCACTACCCAAGAGAAATAAGTAAACAAAAATGAACTATTACAATTGCATCTCTCATATGCATGAATTTAGTTCCCTTGAAGTTTAGTAAACAAACTTTGCACACATTGTTCTTCTACACCTTGTATCTAATCTCAATCACAATCTATGATCTTTAGTCACTTATTATCACATCTTGTCATGTATCTCTTGTATATCACATCATCAAAATAGATATAACACATATATACCGATCTAGACATATTTTTAGTCAGCCTCACATACTTCAACCAAGAATTGAGTTGGCTCCTAAAATACTTCACCCAAATAGGTTGGCCAAGATATAATGTAAATTGATGTTAACTAGAAACCACATATTTCAAGAAATTATTATTTTTATCCAAAACTACCAAGAAAAGTATGAAATCCTGATAATTTGTGGATATTCTGATGAACTATTTTGTACCAAAGGATACAAGGCAACTGTCAGACCAAACTTATGAACCTTATATATTTTATTTCCTAAAGTCATGTCATATACTGAATTGAATATAGGTACATCTAGTATTCGTAAGTATGTTGTCCAAACTATGAAACTATTGGAATTGATGAAAACTATCAACCCACAGCTCCCAAGAATCACCTGCATGCAAACCTGTCACAGAAAGAGAGAAGCAAAAAAGCTATGGAGGCCAAAAATCACAGATCAATGGAAGATGAAACATATTGTGCAAACATCCTCAATTAATTAATAACCATCCAATTGAATAATTTATAAAGAGGGAATCCTTATAAAAGGATACTGAAACCCTAAAAGGAAAATCTAGGTTGCATAATAATAATTAATAAAAGAACTAATTATTATATGCCTAAAGTTTAGCTTAAGTAAAAGAGAGATAATAAGTGACTTAATAATTAAATCAATATATTTAATTAATAAGTGGAATCACTTTATTACTCTAACACCCCCCTTAAGATAAACTTAAGGAGAAGCTAAAAACCTAGAAACAACTACTGAAAGCAGGAAAAATGGGTCTCGACAATAAGGCCTGATGAGGTACCCAATACAAAAAATCTCTGTAAAGAGGAGAAAGGGAGAAAACCCAGTGGGAAAACCCCTCTCCAAAAAGAGATGAAGCCTAGTGAAGGACAGAAGAAGCCTCCAAACTAGAGAAAGTCCCAGAAAATAGGAACAGAGAAAGAACATGTAGAACACCTCTGAAGCATGAAGCTGCAAACACTGTCAAAAAATAACTGCTAGAACCTCCAATGTAATAAAACACGATCAGGTAGAGAATAATTTAAACAAATCCTGAAGAGCTGATCAATCAAATATGGAAGAATGCCTCCAAAATAGGAATGAAAGAGGAGTGTCCATATGGTAAATGATCCATCTCATCGAAATGCATAGGTACCAACCACTGCATCTGCCTAGTACATAGGAACAAATACTGAATACATAGATCACTCCATCGAACCAAGGAAGCATTAGAACCAATAGGAGATACCCCCATAATGTTGAACATGGAGAGGTGTGACAGGAACATTGAAATGCAATGCCAAAAACAACTGTAAGAAGAAGAATCAAGAACACCAATAGTGCAGAAGAAGGTACAAGCACAAGATAAAGGGTGGTGTCAAAGTAGAAGAAATGATCTTCTAGACACACGTCACGAGGCTAATGTCATGGAAGGGACACTCACTTGACAAAAGTGGATGAGCACAAAAGGAAAAACTTCATAACCCCCCATGGCACTTTATAACTGAGTGCGAGTACAAACAAGCACAAGGTGTACAAGATCCCAGATATGCAACTGTAGGCACTTTATTTAAGTGTGTTTACAAAAGAAAGCTATAGAAAAAGGTATATACAATGTTCAGAGAAGGAAATGATCCCAGGACTTGAAACATCTAAGATATCTACCAGAATGTCATAAAGAAAAAAATTGAATACATAGATACATGGAGCAGAATTTGGGTGTGAGACCCATAGAATAAGAAAGAGAACAAAAGTAGCTTTTTGACCCCATACGGAAGTCAAAAAAAGGAGTTCAAATGAGCAAGATATGGCTCCCGGTGTGCAAAACAGAACCCTGACTTTGACAGCGAAAAAACCTGAAATATGGAAAAATCAAAAAATTTATCCTCCAAAAAGATGTCCATCTTGGAAAGAGCTTTCCGGTGATATAAGGAAGTAAAAAATCGGCCTTCGTTTGCTCCAGATATGAGCAAAAAACCACCGGGAGGTTAAAACAGAGGTGAACCTCATGAAACCTCAGCCAAAAATGGCGGAGCCCTGCTAAACTGGCGATTCCTCCAAAAAAAATACTGCCTCCAAATTTCCCACCAAAATGGCAGAAAAAAAATATTATTATTTTTTAATGAAAAAAAAAACAATAAAAAAACATTATGTTTTTTTTAATAAAAAAACATTATGTTTTTTTTAATTAAAAAACACATGCTTTTTTTTAATATAAAAAAAAACACAAAAAAAAGTTTTTTTTTTTAATTTAAAAAAAATATTAAAAAATCTTGGGGCCTGTAGTTTCTGACATCAGCGGCACGAAAATTGAGGTGGATTTTTGCCTCAAAAAATGTGCCAAGGTCATGCAAGCAAAAAAGAGGGCCCAGATTTCAACTGTGTCCAAATAAGACGTGCCTTATATGAAAATAGGGGTTTTGGAGGCATTCTAGACACAACCCAGATGTCAGTGTTTGCTCAAACTACTCCAAACAAAAAAATCTCCCAAAAACCACTAAAATCTAAGACAAAAACCTCTCAAAAACACAGATTTAAATAACAAGGTCAAATCTCTCATGAAGAGAACAAGGGCATGAAGATCTGGAGCTCTGATACCATATTGAAGGCTGCCAAGAATCACTTGCATGCAAACCTGTCATAGAAAGAGAGAAGCAAACATGCTATGGAGGCCAAAAATCACAGATCGATGGAAGAGGAAACATATTGTGCAAACATCCTCAATTAATTAATAACCATCCAATTGAATAATTTACAAAGAGGGAATCCTTATAAAAGGATACCGAAACCCTAAAGGGAAAATCTAGGTTGCATAATAATAATTAATAAAAGAATTAATTATTATATGCCTAAAGTTTAGCTTAAGTAAAAGAGAGATAATAAGCGGATTAATAATTAAATCAATATGATTTAATTAATAAGTGGAATCACTTTATTGCTCTAACAGAAACCATATCTATAACGGACGAATAAATGCAAACCAAAATAGGAAGAGTACAACCACATAATTACTAAGGTAATCATAGAACTAGTCAAAAATGAACTTATCTTCAAGAAAGAATATGTGGACATCAATGAAAACTAGTATAATTTATGCACAACATTATCCTTCTCATATCAACAACAAAATCATTAATGAAAAACTCCAAAAATCTCTCCCTTTGTCATTGATGGCAACATTACAAAATAACTACTATCCTCAAAACAATTCTTCAAAACTATTCTTCTTCCAAAACTATTCTCCCTTCAAAACCCTTCTCACCCTTTTCCATCAAGGAAAAAGGGTATAAAAAAGATACCTTCATACATCTCCCCTTATCACTAATAATGATATCCATAGGAAAGAGAAAAAAAACTTAGTTATGTTTTTGAGGAAAGATCTCTTTTCTCTTCTCCTTAAGTTTAGGGAATAGGGAATTCCAAGAAATAATAGTAGATAAAATCATTGTACGCTAACTATTGCACTACACAAGCAAATAAATAGTACCAATCAAGTCATCTAGTACACTTAGACTCAATTTAAATTTCTCAACATCTTCTAGTAGTTGGGAAAAATGTTCCATATTTACTTAAATTATCTCGTTAATAGTCCAAAAATGTCTGATGAATTCATCTCTTTGTTTCTACACTTGAGATAGTTCCAACTCTAATGTATTAATTTCCCTAATTTTAGCACCATCTTTGTCTTAAATATGTCAAATGATTGAGAATATTTGTTTAGTTCAAACTCAACATAGTCAATATTTGCTTTGTGATTCTTAGTAACAATAGGCCAGTTGAGACAATATATATAGATCTGAGCAACAACATCAACACATTTCATCATGTCTTTTATACATTTGATAAGATTCTTTTGTGCAGATACACACTTCTTACTCATAATTCTCTGCAACTCATCTTCAAAGTCAGTTTCTTCCTTATTCATGCTAGAAGTCCTCATTGTCATATGTTCATTTAGAAGATCAATCTAAACACCTAGAGAAAATATTCAACAACACTGGTAACAAGGTTGTTCTAAAGAAAATAAACATGATCTATTCTCCTTTAATCCTTTCCTTGTGATAGGATGGTCATGACAAGCATACATCTCCTAACATTTTTACTCCATCAGGTCATTCAAGCATCTTCAACACCTTGTCTATTTCAAAAGGAGAATCATCAGATGAACCATACTATTCCTTGGGTCTATCTTCCTATGTAACAACTATCTTCTTTTTCTGACATCAACCTTCATAGGTTCAACATCATCAATGTTGATTATGTCAGTCCTTTCCTTTTCACTGCGTTTCTTTTTCTTTTTTGAAGCTAGGGAAGAGACCTCAACAAACTTCCTATGCCTTTTGCTTCTAGAGGTAGATCCTTTCAAAGCAACACATCTTGTATCATTTGATCTGGTGATTTCCTCATATGTGCCAAATTTATCTTCAGTAAAGTCTACTCGAAATTAAGAAGTGTTTTTGCAAATAACACCCATTCCTCTGAACTAATTTCATAACAAAGACTTGTCAACTGAAATTTTTGCGGCATTAAATTTTCCATGAAATAATTGTGAGTATCAACTAATAAATTAATATTGGCTCTGTAAATCTCAACACAATTCTCTATAATTCTAAACCTTGAAGTCATCTTCTTCCAGAGCTCATTAAAATATCATTTGCAAGATCTATCCTTATCTTTCAATCCATCTAGGTATCTTTTGATTTGTTTTCCTATAGGAAAGTATTCGCTCCCTACATCATTCTCCTTTAGAGGTAATGAATTCAAGAAGTGGAACACAAGGCATACAATAAATGATCTAAAATGAAATGCATATCCTTAATTCTTTGTTAGCACTAGATTGTTCAATAATTTTTTCTTAACAATTCACACAAGTCATATTCCTTCCCTTTCTTAGACATTTGATAAGAAACGTAAATAAAAATTGCAAATGTGGAACCTTATTTCTTCCAAAAACAAATCTTATAGGTAATTCTCATAACAACATATCTTACTAGAGGACCACTTATGGTGTCAATTCATAAGGCTCGTTGATAAAAAATTACTCCTTTCTAATTTTCAACTTCCTTGTTCCTTACAGGTATCATCTTGGGTACCAATCCATTCGAACTTAACCCAGTAACAAATTTTAAGGATTTCTTTGTAATCTAATAAGGTCGATCTAACTTGATGCAATCACCATTAAGACAAATTTTACTAATTCTTCATCAACAATCATAGGAAATTCACTCCAAATGTCCAAACCCATGTGCCCTAACTCAGTGATTGACTGTGAACTTTCTCTTGAAAAAGAATCTTAGAAATTCTTTATCTTTATATGATCATACTCTTTAATTTTCACATTAAGAAACTTGTAGATATCTTCCAGACACACTGCTCTAGCCAGTAGTAAAGAAAATGCACCAACATAATCATTCCTTAATGGTTATTTCACAGATTTATTGAATTCAAGTTGAGGTTCATCTTCACAACTTACAAACTTGCTAGAAGCCATGAGATAGAAATTCGTAAATACCTTTTGTTCAGATTCCAATAATCTTTACTCAATTTCACACTTCTTCACACTCCTCAATTTTCTAAATTCGTAGATAACAAAATGATCATAAAAAAAATAGTCATATACATTGTTAGACAAACTAGATTTTTACTACCAAATCCATCACATCACCCAAAAAGATGCAAAAACACTTCCTCTCTGTGTGTACAATCAACTTCTAAACCTTCACTATCCTTCATATTACGATATTTTCTTCTGCAATTTTCATCAAAGGATTAATTCCATCATTTTTCATATCATATCTTCATGTCGTGCCAACAACATCAATATTTTTGGCAGGGGAATAAGATCTTCATTACATATTTCTTTGAGCCAAAGCATTCAAACTAATTTCTAGAGGGGATCTTTGCACCGGAGCTAGGTGCAACATCATCTTTTTCCACATCCACTTCCTTTTTATTCCGAATACTTTTCATCTCATTCCTTTTTTCTCTCTTATCAATCCTTTTTACATATTACTTCTTCTTACCATATTGTTTTTCTTTATATTCTTTCTTATGCAAAATTTAGAAATATGTCTAACCTTGTTGCAATTGTAGCGTTTGATATTTATCTATCCTAGATATATATTTCATTTATTTTAGATATGAATTGATTATCTTTATGTCCAAAACCATTGTAAGTATGATATTAACCATGGAAAGACCCATTTATTATACTATCATAACCATTCATAATCTATTTTTTCACTCACTAGATTTATGATCAAATCTTTGCAAGTATGATAGTAACCATGGAAAGACCCATTTATTTTATTATCATAACCATTCATAATCTAATTTCTTCATTGACTAGCTTTATGACCAAATCTTTTGCAAGTAAAGCACTGAACATTTTGATTCATTCTACTTCTACATTTTATAGCCTTATGGCCAAATCTATTGCAAGAAAAGAAATAACCATTAAAAGAAGGGTACCTTTGAGAATTAGGTTGTCTGATGGGTGGTTTTCTTGTTGAACATCTTTGATTCCAGAGTGGCTTCCCTTTGTTTAATTCTTTAGCAAGCTGAATAGATTTTGTTTTCTCCATAGGACCAATATTGCTACTATCCTTGGTTCTTTAATTTGAGCATTCACCTATTTCAAACCCTAATCCACCTTTGTATTTTAGAATTTCTTTCTTATCCACCATCTCATCAAACATAACAATACTCTCTTTGTTTTTATCTTCTCGATTCTTTGTTTTCTCCAAATCTAATCTCAAATTCACTACCTCTTGTTCTAATTTCTTACATTCCTCAGTCTTATCATTAATTATTTCATTCAAACATTTCTTAGTATTTTTTTCCTCTTCAAATTGTACCTTCATATCATCAATAAATTCATTTGATTGCTTTAATTATTCACAAGCCTTCTTATATCTTTCTATGAATACCTTGATCTATTCCTTCAGCTTTCCAATGCACTCATTTGCTTCCTTGATATTTTATTTCAAATCTTTGTTTTCACTCTAAACATTTTAAAGATCTTCAAGAGTAGTCTACAGTTCTCCATCCATATAAATTTCTTCATCATCCTTCTTAGAAGCTATCTATTCAACCTCCAAGATTACCCTTAAGCAACTAAGCTAGAAATAAGGGACCAATATCTGATACCAAATTTTGGAGAAACAAAATACTAGGGGGGTGAATTAGTATTTCCTAAAACATCATAAATTTATTTCTTTTGTAGATCCACATTAACTTTACTTACATGCATCAGAAGAGACGATGTAATCAGTAAAGCAACTAAATTAGAAATACCATCCACAACAACATACACAAGAAGAAATTATATTTGTTTTATCGTGGAAACCTGTTAGGGAAAAAACACAATGAGGGTTAACTCTCAATATATTTTAACTAGTTATAGTTTATTACAAAATACGCTCACCACAAGGCTCGTTTCCCAATAAGGCTCACTATCAGAGGGATCACTACCCAAGAGAAATAAGTAAAAAGAAATGAACTATTACAGTTACATCTCTCATATGCATGAATTTAGTTCCCTTGAAGCTTAGTAAATAGACTCTACATACTTCATTTGTTCTTCTGCACTTCACATTTGATCTTAGTCTCAATCTTGGATCTTTAATCACATACTACCACATTATGTCATGCAAATATTTTATTTCACACCATCAAGATATATATAT
>MU228511.1:227951-247531 GCA_018584345.1 Thuja plicata
TCTTTCAAGGTGGATTCCAAGCATACAATCATGGAGGTTTATGGTTTCTAAAGTCCATGCTTTCATATTTACATACTTGCTACATTTGAATTACAATTGCATATCTATTGAATATCATAGCTTCACTGTTAGATTCAATTCTACTACTTGTTAGCTTTCCATACTTTAGTGATTTCAAGGTTAATTCCTAAATCAGGGTTTGACTAAGGCAAACCCCTCCCCAACAAAAAACAAACATTTTTCTTGTAGGTATAGGTTCGGGACTGTAAATCTGAGGCCAGATCTGGATACCCTTTTTGGATTTCTTTCGGACTATGCGAATAGGGACACTTTCAGAGTTGAGCAGATCAAGTTGGAAAAAGTGGTATAGGGTCGACCTTTTTCATGAGATGACATCGAAATGGAAAAATATTTCTGGGTTTTGTCCGTCTCTCTGTTCTGATTCAGTATCAACTATCAGCATCTCTAGAAACAGTCTACAGATCTCAGAAAACATCAATCTTTGATTTGCCACTTTGTAAGGTTGGTACTTTCTCCTATTCTTTTCAATTACTATCATTAATCATATTAATCAATCAATTTACATAATTTAAGATCCCCTTTCTTGGTCTCTTTCCAAATATTGGATTCATTTGTGTATTAACCCTTTGGGGTTGATCAAAGTTGGATCTCCTATTTGTGTATTTGAGGGTGAAAGAAGGGAGCATCTTATCTTCCCTTAATCACAATCACAATTGCAATATACAATCAACACAAATAATAATTAACAATTCTCCTAAACCATAATTTTCTCCTTTACATTTTAGTAACATAATAGTCACATCAACATACATCCACACAAACTCTAACCATAATAATATTTTTTTATGTTACACCCTCAACAGTGAGAAATGCTTCATGATGATGTAGGAAGGTGTTGTGTTAGGTCATTACATCTCTACTAAGGGAATACAGGTGGATCCAACTAAAATTAAAGTCATCATGAACCTACCTACTCCTGCCAAATAGAAGGATGTCCGTAGCTTTCTGGGGCATGCTAGTTATTATAGGCAGTTTGTTAAGGATTTCAGCAAGTTAGTAGGGCCCATGTACTCCCTGCTCACTAAGGATTCAGACTTTTTATGGACAACATCTTGTGATGAATCCTTCCTACAGCTGAAGGTTGTACTTACTTAGGCACCAGTTCTCAAAGGACCTAATTTGGCATTGCCGTTACATATAAACATAGACGCATCTGACCATTTTGTAGGCATTGTCCTAGGATAGAAAGATGGACCTGTAGATCATGCCATCTAATTTATAAGAAATACAGGGCGTAGAGCTGAACTACATAGTCACTAAAAATAACTTCTAGTTGTGATTTATGCGCTGAACAAGTTTCGCCACTACATAATCGGTTACCTAATATTTGTGTATAGAGATCATGTAGCCATCAAGTATTTGGTAAACAAGCCTGCTCTCACATAAAGGCTTTCCAGATGGCTCTTATTGCTACAATATTTTGACATCACGATAGTGGATGAACCGGGGAAAATAAATGTAGTTGCTGATTTCCTCTCTAGGTTACAGAATGCCGATGACCCACATGTCATCAATGATAGTTTTCCAGATGACCACATGTTTTTTTATTTCCACTCATACCCCTTGGTATGCCGACATCACCAATTATCTAGTTAGTCAAAAGGTACCACCACATTTTTCTTCCAAGGAAAAGAGGCTGCTAATTAAGAAATTTTTTAATATTTCCTGGCTGGCCGAATGTCTCTTCTATACTGGACCTGATCAGATTTTGAGAAGGTGTATTTGTGGGGATGAAACATATGATATCCTCCATGCCTACCATGATGAACCATGTGGTGGCCATTTTGCGGCCAAATGGACAACCATGAAGATACTCAATACAGGCTATTACTGGCCAACTCTATATAAGGATGCAACCAACTACACCTGCAAGTGTGATAGATGTTAGCAAATGGGACGACCCACCAAATCAAATGAAATGCCTTTGTTTCCTCAGGTGATAGTAACTCCATTTGATAAATGGGGAATATATTTTGTGGGCCCAATTAATCCCCCATCAAATGACAACTCTTACATTTTGGTTTGCATTGACTATGTCACTAAATGGGTGGAAGTGAGGGCTATGAAGCATGCTAGGGATAATAGTGTTGCACAGTTTTTATATGAGGAAATATTTACCAGGTATGGTGTTCCATGAGAACTGGTCACAGATTAGGGAGCTCAGTTCACTTCTAATTGGATCACTGCACTTATGGAGGAATACAACATTCTCCATAGGAAATATAGTCCATATCATCCCCAGGCGAATGGTTAGGTAGAGATCACCAATAGGGAGATCGAGGCCATCTTGACTAAGACAGTTCATTTACACAAGATAGACTGGAGTAGCAGATTACAGGAAGTTGTGTGGGATTACCATACCACATGGAAAACACCTACAGGTTTCACACCCTTTGAGTTGGTGTATGGCAAGATTTCTATAATGCACATAGAATTTGAGCATAAAACTTTACGAACAACATTATAGCTCAACTTGGATCTTCCTACAGCCCAACAAGAAAGACTCCGACAGCTTAATTATCTGGATGAAATCAGAAAGGTAGCTTTACAGAACAAAAAATTGGTTCAAATAAAATGCAAGAAATGACATGACTCACATATAAAGAATAAACAGTTTGTTACTGGTGACTGTGCACTTCTATATGACTCCCGGTTTCAAGAAAATCAAGGTAAGCTTACAACTTGTTGGCTTGGTCCTTATGAGATTGATAAATTTTTTGCTAATGGTGCAGTCCAATTGTCCACAATTGATCCTATGCACTTCAAGTTATTGGTCAATGGTCACAGAATCCATCTATTCCATAAACCATCCACTAAGTCTAAGTTCTTGCGGTAATTTGATCTTCATCCTACTGCGGCCAAAACTCCTGCAGCCAATGGACCTCCTCCAGCTGAAGACTTTTCTATAGCCAATGGACCTCCTCCAACTGAAGACTTTCCTATAGCCAATGGAACTCCTCTAGATGAAGACTTTCCTGCAATCGAACGGAGTGAATTTTCACTCCGGTCATCTCTTTGACTTCATTAAAAAACAATCATAATAAAAAATTTTGTTTCCCACAAAAATCTCTTTTTTCGTAATAAAGCAAACATCACATCATATCCCATCAAATTTTTCTACCATATTCACTCACACATCCCATCATTATTATGCCAATTATTACTTTTTGCTCAGCACACGTCATCTGATCTTTTCAGATTTAGGCATTTACGCATGATTATTCTTTAGGTACACCTTCATTTATTGTTTGCAGCAATTTTATTTCACTTGATATTATTATACATTACATTGTAATTAATTTAGTACTTCATCCAAGTGTTGTTGTACTTTATAACCACACATGTGCAGACACCTGTCACCATTTTTGTAGGGGGTAGTTCGTTAACTCATGTTTTTCCATAATGACCCTCGCTTAAGCTATGCTACACAGTCATTCCAATTTAATTGATGTGACAACCCAGAAGTATACAAAATTCTCTATTAAGTTGTTTATTTTCAAACACCTAGCTCACATTCCCAGCTCTGGTTTTTAAATTCTCCTCTACTATAGTCCCTAGAAAACCACACCAAGCACTTATCTAGCCTTAAGATTAGGTGGAATACAGGGTGGAATATAGGGTAAGGAAAATTGAGGATACAAAGAGTAAAATTATGAAAAAAATAGTGAAAGATAGTGAAAGTTGCTTTGATTTAGGTTTTTGGGCTATAGAGTTTCTCAGAAAACATGGGTGAGAAACCAATACGCCATGAGCCAGGGGATCACTCATCCTTGTTGCAAGATCAAACAAACATCCAAGTCTTTAACTACGTGGACTGGCTTATGTATTTTGTTAGGCTATGTGGTTACGGTGAGGCTGTGACTCTAGAATTCTTGCACACTTATAGCAATGGGGTTGCCTATGTAAAGGGGTTAAGGGTGGAGGATTCAAAAGCATAGATTATGGAAGTTTCAGGACTTCCCACTATGGGTGAAGCTTTTCCACATGAACATGATGCACGAGTGACCAGGGCCAAGTTTTCCTTTCCCACAGGTGCTGCATTGGAGACTAGTAGACATGGGATGAAGAGACCATCTCTTTTAGAAGATTACCCTTGACTGTCTATCCATGTTATAAGGTACATTACTCGCGAAGGGAAATTTTCATACTTGCATGCTGCACATTTCAAACTATTGAGTCATTTGCAGCATGGTCACCTTGTGAATGTGCCCAATTTTCTATATTCTTTGTTAAATTTGAGTTCAGAAGAGGTTAGGAAGGGGAAATTGAATGCAACTACTCACCACAGGTTTGTAAAAATCTTGGTAGAAAGATCTTTATAGGATAACTCTCTTATGACTTGGGATGAGTTTATCACCACACCCCATGTATAGTTACGAGGAGAAGGGCCACAACCTGGACTTCAAGAAACACAAGAAAATGCCCCTGATGAGGTCACACTTGATGAGGATGAAACCATTATTCTAGAAACCTTGCACAAAACTCCCTCATCTTCAGGGGCTGGAATAGAGCAAATGACTTTCGGTAAACCAAACCCTAGCCCAAGGGGCGGTGAAACCGAGGGTTCTACAGATTTGTGGACTCCACAAGAAAAATAGAGTGCCCAAAGGAAAGAGAAGGGAAAGGTGAAGATAGCTACATATATAGGGGAAGAAACTCTTATTTTATCTGAAAATCCTATTTTTCCTGCAGCCATACCTCTAAAGAAACAACACACATCACAAAAGTGCCCTGCAGCATCTATGGAGACTCCTCCGCGATGAAGTGTTCGTTTGAGCACACAACAAGTAGAAAAAATAGACTCACCTGCAATGACTGGTTCATCTCCTAAAGATCCAATTGAGGAGTCTTTGAAGGAATAACCACAAGCAGGGAGCCCATGTACAGAGTGTCCGGATATTATGGAAATAGATCCTGTAACCAAGGAAATGGACACAGAGGTAGTGAGTACAAAAACAACACGCATGGAAAAAAAACACATAGAAGCAACAAATATGCCTTCTTCTCAACAAGAAGATGATCAAGGGAATGATGCCCTAGTTCCAACCCTTGATGAATTACCCATTGACGAGCCAGAAATAGTCACAACAGTAATAGAGTAGGTCACTCCAATAAAAAAGAACCAGGTAACACTTCACTCCATCTCCATTGACTGCTTTATGCAAATACAATATGAAAAGTCAATGTGGGAATTGGAAAGGGATAGGTTAGAAAGGGAAATAGGAAGAAAAAACAAGAGGTACAACTATTATAGAGCAAGTTTGATTCAATTACAAACCTAATTCCACAATTAATAGAATGCATACCACCTCCTAGGGTCTATGTCTTGTGTCTAAAGGAACAATTTCTCATGTATAAATTAATGAGGATTCTTAGGGATCTGCACACAAGCAAAGACTCACCACAAGAATTTGTGGCTGTATATGATCTGTTATCGGATTATATTCAAAAATTATTATGTGAACTCTACTTGCATAATTATGTTGTTCCATTTTATAATAATTGGAATCCTTTGTTATTTTTTGGAGATATTCACCTATTTGCTTTACTCTCTTGGTCCAGTAATGAGATAAACTATGGGGAACAATTAAGGAAATACATTTTTAATTGAATAAACTTTTACACTCCCCTTACGACCAAAAAGTGGTAGTCCTCGTAGGTTATACTATGATTGGATGGAGATAGTGTATGGAATGAAAGACTCTACCCATAGAAAGAGGATTCTGGGTAACAGGGAAGAAGTATTTGCAGCATTTGAGCGACTCTCCTTATCATATGGAAATAGAGCAGCAAAGGGACTGAGATAGAGGTGGGACAGATTAACATTGGCACTAAAAAAGGCTGAACCTCACAGCCTTATCAACCTAAGAGCTACAATGCATAGAGTCCAATGGTACATAATCCTGGGAAGGCAACCTTGACCTGAGAAGTGGCTTCCCCTTTCCTTTCAGCCTCCTCTTCTCCTGTGGCCACTGTACAACTGTGTTGATAATGAAGTAGATGAGCAGTTGGAAACAAGTCGACAGAATAAAATGGAGTGCACCAATGGATATTACTGGCATGTGGGCACCTCCATGAGCGGTAAGACTTAGGAATGAGATCTTCGAGTACTTGCGAAGATAAAAAATGTTTCAGTGCCTAAGGACAACCATTAATCTTCGTAGGGGGCAGAAATGATAAGGCATATTAATGCCATACTTTAGAAGCCCCAGGACAACTTTTACTAGGATCTTTTCCCTCCTTTCATCATACTTTTCCAAATATTTTTTACTTATATTTTCTATTATGTGGCATGTTTCCACCATACCTATTTTGTGGTTAAAAACACTTAAATACACTACGCTTGGATGAAATACTATATTACTTATTTTGGGATTACGGTTATGTCTCTTTGAAATGAATTAGTTGTTTAAACATGAATGATGTATGCGTATCTTGGTGTTTGTTATCATAAATGTCTCTATCCTAACATCTAGAGTGCAACACACCGATTTAGCAACCGTCACCTTGACCAAGTAAAACACACCCATGCGCTGGATGCTCGACCATGTCTTATAGTAGGTGCACACAGAGAAACCTCAAGCGCAACACCAAAATGCAGATTCAGAATGATCAAGGTGGCAGTGGTCGAGCAAAGACTAAGGAAACATAATAAATTCTCTGAGGAAATCGAGGAAGGAGTGGGAAGTTAGATTTGTTGTCAAAAGTATTTCTTTCCTCTTTCATGGATCTATTCTATCTCTAGTTTTATAGTTTCCTTTCATGTTTAATAGGATTGTAATAAAAGTGTCACCTATCTCTATGGCGTGATTAAGATAACAATTAGATGTTTTTCCTTCTTTAAATAAATCCCCACTCCTACTTGAGAAGGAGGACATTATCAGTTATGGTTTACATTCTGTTTCTTTACAGTTGAATCTTGTAATCCATTTTTTATCAATAGCAAATGAAGTGTTAATCTTCAGTTTAGTATAATTGAGTTTGGATACTCACTCAAGGGGGGCCCACTTGGTGAGGAATCTATGTTAGATAGATAGGATCATTTTCATACAGTTAAAGGTTTAAAGGTAGTTGAAATAAGATGTGGTAGTTGAAATAATGTTAAACAAGTTTTAAAAATTTAGTTGGTTCAGAAAGTGAACAGTTCAGAATCATGGTTCAAAGGTTCAGGTTAGTAGACATTGAACTTGAACCATCATACCTATTTTTGGTTCAAAGTTAAAGGTTTAATAGGTTCAAAGGTGCAGGTTCATCACCAAGAGTTCAAAAGTCTAGATTTCCTAGGTTCAAAGTTCAAATGTTCAACATTAAAATTTGCAAGGAGTAAAGTGTTGAACCATTAAACTTGAACCTTTACAAAAGTTCAAGGTTCAAAGTTTAGAAAGTTCAATAGTTAAGAATCCTGGTTCAAAGGTTAAGGTTAGAAGACATTGAACTTGAATCAATGTACCTATTTTTGGTTTGAATTTCAAGGTTCAACAAGTTCAAAGGTTAAGGTTAGAAGACATTGAACTTGAATCAACGTACCTATTTTTGCTTTGAAGTTCAAGGTTCAAAGTTTAGAAAGTTCAATAGTTAAGAATCATGGCTCAAAAGTTAAGGTTAGAAGACATTGAACTTGAATTAACGTACCTATTTTTGGTTTGAAGTCAAGATTGCCTAGGTTCAAAGTTCAAATGTCCAGTATTCAAATCTGCAAGGAGTAAAGTGTTTAACTATTAAACTTAAACCTTGATGAAAGTTCAAGGTTCAAAGTTTAAAAAGTTCAACGGTTAAGAATCATGGTTCAAAGGTTTAGGTTAGTAGACATTGAAATTGAACCATCGTACCTATTTTTGGTTCAAAGTTCAAGGTTCAACAGGTTTGAAGGTACAAGTTCAACACCAAGAGTTAACAAGTCTAGACTACCTAGGTTCAAAGTTCAAATGTTTAGCATTCAAATCTGCAAGAAGTGTTGAACCATTGGACGTGAAACTTTACAAAAGTTAAAGGTTCAAAGTTTAGAAAGTTCAACAGCTTGGAATCATGGTTCAAAGGTTCTAGTTAGAAGACATTGAAATTGAACCATCGTACCTATTTTTTCTTCAAATTTCAAGGTTCAACAAGTTTGAAGGTGCAGGTTCAACACCAAGAGTTCAGAAGTCGAGATTACCTAGGTTCAAATTTCAAATGTTCAACATTCAAATCTGCAAGAAGTGTTGAACCATTGAACTTGAACCTTTACGAAAGTTCAAGGTTCAAACTTTAGAAAGTTTAGCAGTTCAGAATCGTGGTTCAAAGGTTTAGGTTAGAAGACATTGAACTTGAACCATCGTACCTATTTTTGGTTCAAAGTTCAAGGTTCAACAGGTTCGAAGGTATAGGTTCAACACCAAGAGTTTAAAATTCCAGACTTCTTAGGTTCAAAATTTGAATGTTCAACATTCAAATCTATAAGAAGTAAAGTGTTGAACCATAGAACTTGAACCTTTACAAAATTTCAAGGTTCAAATTTGAGAAAGTTCAAGAGTTCAAAATCATGGTTCAAAGGTTCAGGTTAGCAAACATTGACCTTGAACCATCGTACTTATTTTTGGTTCAAAGTTTAAGGTTCAATAGGTTTGAAGGTGAAAGTTCAACACCAAGAGTTCAATAGTCTAGATTGCCTAGGTTCAAAGATCAAATGTTCAACATTCAAATCTGCAAGGAGTAAAGTATTGAACCATTGAACTTGAACCTTTACAAAATTTGAAGGCTAAAATTTCAAAAATTTCAACTATTTGGAATCATGGTTCAAAGGTTCAGGTTAGAAGACATTGAAATTGAACCATCGTACCTATTTTTGGTTCAAATTTCAAGGTTTAGCAGGTTTGAAGGTGTAGGTTCAACACCAAGAGTTTAGAAGCCCATATTTCCTAGGTTCAAAGTTCAAATGTTCAACATTCAAATCTGCAAGGAGTAAAGTGTCAAACCATTGAACTTGAACCTTTACAAAAGTTCAAGGTTCAAATTTCAAAAAGTTAAGGAGTTCAGAATCATGGTTCAAAGGTTTAGGTTTACATACATTGAACTTGAACCATCATACCTATTTTTGGTTCAAAGTTCAAGGTTCAACATGTTCGAAGGTGCAGGTTCAAAACCAAGAGTTCAGAAGTCCAGATTGCCTAGGTTCAAAGTTTAAATGTTCAACATTCAAATCTGGAAGGAGTAAATTGTTGAGCTATCAAACTTGAACCTTTACAAAATTTCAAGGTTCAAAGTTCAGAAAGTGCAACAATTCAGAATCATGGTTCAAAGGTTCAGGTTAGAATACATTGAACTTGAACCATCGTACCTATTTTTGGTTCAAAGTTTAAGGTTAAATTATTTCAAAGGTAAAGGTTCAACACCAAGAGTTCAGAAGTCCAAACTGCCTAGGTTCAAAGTTCAAATGTTCAACATTCAAATATATAAGAAGTAAAGTGTTGAACCATAGAACTTGAGCCTTTAAAAAAGTTCAAGGTTCAAAGTTGAGAAAGTTCAAGACTTCAAAATCATGGTTCAAAGGTTCAGGTTAGTAGACATTGAACTTGAACCATAAATCCTATTTTTGGTTCAAAGTTTAAGGTTCAACAAGTTTGAAGGTGAAAGTTCAACACCAAGAGTTCAGAAATCCAGATTGCCTAGGTTCAAAGTTAAAATCCTATTTTTGGTTCAAAGTTTAAGGTTCAACAAGTTTGAAGGTGAAATTTCAACACCAAGAGTTCAAAAGTCCAGATTGCCTAGGTTCAAAGTTAAAATGTTAAGCATTCAAACCGGCAAGGAGTAAAGTGTTGAACAATTGAACTTGAACCTTTATGAAAGTTGAAGGTTCAAAGTTCAAAAAGTTCAACAGTTTGGAATCATGGTTCAAAGGTTCAGGTTA
The DNA here is from genome assembly GCA_018584345.1 of Thuja plicata. Classification (NCBI taxonomy): domain Eukaryota; kingdom Viridiplantae; phylum Streptophyta; class Pinopsida; order Cupressales; family Cupressaceae; genus Thuja; species Thuja plicata. Next base: position 237,916 of record MU228511.1, read on the forward strand.
AAAGACATTGAACTTGAACCATCGTACCTCTTTTTGGTTCAAAGTTCAAGGTTCAATAGGTTTAAATATGCGGGTTCAACACCAAGAGTTCAGAAGCCCAGATTTCCTAGATACAAAGTTCAAATGTTCAACATTCAAATCTGCAAGGAGTAAAGTGTCGAACCATTGAACTTGAACCTTTACAAAAGTTCAAGGTTCAAAGTTTAGAAAGTTCAAGAGTTCAAAAATTTTAGGAGTTCAAAGTTAAAATATTCAACATTCAAATCTGCAAGGAGTAAAGTGTTGAACAATTGAACTTGAACCTTTATGAAAGTTGAAGGTTCAAAGTTCAAAAATTCAATAGTTTGGATTCATGGTTCAAAGGTTCAGGTTAGAAGACATTGAACTTGAACCATCATACCTATTTTTGGTTCAAAGTTCAAGGTTCAACATGTTCGAAGATGCAGGTTCAACACCAAGAGTTCAGAAGTCCAGATTGCCTAGGTTCAAATTTCTAATGTTCAACATTCAAATATGCAAGGAGTAAAGTGTTGAACTATTAAACTTGAACCTTTATGAAAGTTCAAGGTTCAAAGGTTCGAAAGTTCAATTTCAAATTCAAAGGTCAAAATGAAAAATGTTTCAATGGTTTAAAGTACAAAGACCACACCGACACACATCAAAGCATCACAAAAGGAGGTTGGGAACATGTTCGAGCTACATCCTTTTCCACTTTAGTCATTTGTCATGAGATGATGTAATGGAAAGTTTTAAGAGGCTGCAGATTCAAAAGTCATCCTTTGCCCCAAAAACCACCATCTCATATGTTAGATTTTAGACCAAGCATGCTGGATGGAGCCAATGAAATACTATTCGAAAGGGCATATGCAACCCCTGTAATACATCTTTTTAGCTTGTAGAACTCAAACTTGAGAAAAATGATTTGATTGGGATATCATAAATTCCACAGCTTCACTCATCCACTCCATCAACCTTCTCCAAATGTTTTCACGACCTGCATCGGTGAAGGTCTCCCGAAGTCCCGATGACTAGCAGGTATCAATATCTATCAAACATAATTTAAATTAGATTGAAGAGTTTATAGGGTTGCGCGTGGTGATTGGACTGCAACATTCTTCATCATGACACCCAATATAACAAGGCCAAAAAAGTGAAAGGTCATTTAAACACAATGCAACATTCACTGGAGTACAAAATATATATAATTATCATTGCGACTTATGACATATCCAAAAAGGGCAGGATAGAAAATGAGATTAAAATACTCCTCCTGGTTTAGGAATAGGAAAAACCACTTTTGCAGTTGAAAACTAGAGTTTTGGTGGTTTTTACCGTGAGATAGGTTTTGGATCGTCCGTACGCGAGAGACCTCATAGGAAAATCCTATCGGCTAATTATATAAAAATATAGGTCTTTACACATGTATCATTGTATACTATAATTTAGTACATTTCTTTGTTTTTTTATTGTTTTCATAGATTTTGATTCCTTTGAATTATTATCATCCACTTTCGATCAACCAAGGTTATATAAGTATGCGTTGAGATCTATAATTTCAAGGAAACAAATTATGGAAGCAATGCTCTACATCCAAACAAGTTGGAAATCTCAACATCAGAAATTATTTCTTACATATCAAAGTTAATATTCTATGTGATTTGAACCCAAAAGAGTACCATGGGACTTGGGTAATATCTGGCTTGAGAAATTCAAAGTACATGTGAACTTGAGTCTTGTGGAAAAAGAGGAATCAACTAATAGTTCATATCGAATGTATGTGCTACTGAATACTAAAAACCCAGTTTTTTGAATTAATAGGAAGAAAAAATAAACAAATAAACAAAATGCTTATTGCTACATTTTTTAGCATTGAATAGGTGCCTATGAACTAGATTAATTCCTTACATATTGCATCTATTATGCAAAATTGGGTTCACTTTTGTCTTGCAAAAACCATAGCTTGGTAATTCTATCTTCTCTCATGAAATGCACTATAATTGAGAAGTTTATTTATACCTTCGAACAAGCTTGTAGTGACAACCCTAGAAAATATGGATAAGCTGACCAAGTTGCAAATGATGTCTATGATAGTGAATCAAGTGGATGATCTGGCATCATAAAATCTAGAGGAGATTGTTTTGCTCTTATTTTTGGTATCACATCATGTAATCAGTTAGTGCAATGATACCACAAGAGTTTGGGATGGTGGTTCATCTACAATTAGTTGAGCTAGGTATACAAAAGTTTCATAAAAACAATTAAATACTATTAAATAATAATATACGATTAAACTGAGATAAATAATATAACATGTTTGAAAATTAATTGTGTATTTACTATCATTAGGTAAACAAAAAATAGGCATTAAATTAAGTCATTAGAATTATGTATTTTGTGCTTATAGTTATAAAAGATATACAATTCATTAATAAGTTCTAGTATAGAAATTTCATGAAAAATATAAACCAATAATATATATTTAAAAATAATAGTAATAGAGAAATTGGTGAACGAAAGAAAAGAGTAGTCATAATTATGTCTATGCTCAATATGACTCAACATTTGCAAGGCGTGTGATCTTTATGGGCCATAATGATAGTCGATTGAATGGATGAGAGATTTTATAGACATCCATGAGGCCAAATCAACCTATAGTAATCAAGAATACTGCACACCCTTAAACAAAGTGCCAAAGCCTTAAATAACTTGTAATTTAATTTAATTTATTAAATTTCAATGAAGAAAACAAAATTAACAAATAACAAACAATAATAAGATTAAAATAAAAATTAAATTATCATTTGAATCTTTAGAAATAAAATATATTTTTATTACTAGTGATTTAATAATATACTAAAATAATACCTAATATTTATAGGCTCAACACTTTATACCCTAACACGAATATTCAAAAATAATAAAAATTTAAAAATAAAAATAAGATTATAATTACTCAATGAAGAAATAACTTTTAAATTTTTATTTAAATCTTTAAAAATAAAAATTATTATAATTATTAGTGATTTAAAAATATATTACAATCATACCTAATTTTTTTATAGACTCAACACTTTATACCCTAACACAAACATTCAAAAATAATAAAAAATTGAAAAAAATAAGATTTTCATTTAAAAAATGACAATCTTATAAATTGAAACTTTCCACATGCTTTCTTGTTATGTGTTTGGTCAGTTCTTCCATCACCAATGTTTTATTCATTACTAGCCTCCATTACGGAGAAAGAAAAGTATACCAGATTAAACTCCATTCCACAAAAATCTATCATCACTGCAAAATTCTTTACGCCAATAAGGAGGAAATAGTGAAATAGTTCAATATGTCTCTTTAGAAAGGTATGTTGTTTGCTTCTAATGAAATCTCAATTGTTTTATTACAGTTAGATGCATTTTTGGAGAATTTTTCATAGGCTTTTTGGGCAGAAGTAAAGGGCCCCTAATTTGTGACGCAGTTGTGGAATGACATAATTTGAACTCATATTCTAAGTGTAATGTGGGATTTAGAATTTTATCCTTCATTTCATGGATAAGATTGATGATTTCAAACAATATGTAGGAGGACATTTTCTTCTTCAGGCTAGGATTTTGCCCCATTTTCTGCAGAAGTATTTCTGACTTCCATTCTGTCTAATTTGTTAAAATAGAAGCTTTTTTTTCCTACATGAATTGTGACAGAAAACTATTTCTAGATAGGCTTCTTTGGAAACTTGGGGAAAATGAAAAGAGGCCTACCTTAAGCAGCTGCAAGAAAAATAAATACCTATTGGATTATAATGTTCGTATTTTCTTTTGTTGGCAAAATACCACAAATTTTGAAAGAAGCATGATTAAGGCCTCAACTATTGCTATTAATTGAAAAAAATAGTCGAATAATTTATATAAAAAAAAATTCAACCATTTGAAAACCATACTCTCTTCACAATCTATTATTTAATAGGTTAAAAAAATCAAGAAATTGCGATGTAAGCAAATCAAAGCAGATCATATCTTATTGACAGTATATTCTACCAAATAAAATGAAACAAATCACATCCTATGACGGTCAAATTTACCAAATTGCATCAAATAGATTTATGTGCAAAATAAAATTGCATCAATTAGATTTCTGTACAATTTTTTTATTTTATTTTATGCACTAGATAAATTAAAAAAGATTGATCTAAATACCTTCAAAAGTAGCAGTTTTCAACAGAGGCCTTTGATGGACTCCTCAAAAAATAATTCTCATTGAAGCTATTAGGTTTTCTTCAAATGCAAATGCTAATGGACTGAATAAATATGATGGATTTATGTCATTTTCAGGTGGCAAAAAAAAGGAATAAATTTATGGCAACATCTCTAGAAGGACTCATTCTGGTTGAGAAGTAAATGCTCATCCATGGCCCCTAACAAGTTATCATGATCAAACTTGGCACAAATATTGATAAAGATATTAATAAAATTTGTAAGCTGGCATAGATTAGATGGAATCAAAGTTTTGTGTCAAAAATTTGGAAGCTGACATAGATTAGATGGAAGCAAAGTTTTGTATTAGTAGGATAAGATGTCTCTTATTAAGATTAGATGTGCGCAACAAGTTTTATTAATTTTTTTGGCCTCTCTTTGCTTGAAGAAGTCACCAGACAGTACACAAATAAGTTTTGATAGCATGGAAATCACATCATGAGAAAAGAATGAGCAATTTGACAAAAGTCAACCTATTTCTGACGTTGATCTCATTTACTCCTTTTATTGAGAATTTGTGAAACTATCATATGTAATCATGGTAACATTTGTAGTCAATAGGACGACAAACTCTTCCTGACCATGGTTAATATGTTTCCACTTCCATAGCACAAAACTGGCTATTTTCTAGTTTTAGGGCATGAGACTGGTTTAGGGGCATGAGATAGGTTTTCTCGTATACAGGCACGAGCGATCTCACAGGGAAAGCCTATCGGCTAAATATAGAGGGATATATTTTAAAAATTATCAAGAAAAGGTGATAAGGTATGTGTGGCAGGTTGGTAAAAGACAAATGTATCCATAATCAACATGTTAAATTTATGATTATGCAGCTTCCTCTCCAAATTGCTAAAGTTGTGGAGAGCCCACAAGGTGCGCTTTCATCGATTAGTAGATGGATACATCTATAAGAATCTCATGTAAATTAAGGTGTCCTTCCTAAATGATATTAAGGACAAGAGACTAAAGAGGATTTTTGAACCAAATTAAGAGATATTGTTGCATGCCATCAAAGGAGTCCTAGGTGAGTCATTGTTTTTAAAATGGATCACCACCATTGTGTTAGTAATAACTGAGGGGAGTGGGGGGGTGAATCAGTGGCCTCAATTTTTAATCCTTAAATCAACCCTTCAAACCTTATAACCACAAATTATTGCTCAAGTTATCTTCTGTCCTACAAGATGAATGCCTTGAATAACTTATATCAATTTACTACTTGTCGGATTGCTCTATTAAAGCTTCTTCTTAATGTTTACCGATAAGCAGTCATCTATTTACCGAAATACAGTAAATATGTAGAGTATATCGATATATCCAGAATGAATTATGTAAGATACAAAACAATAAAGAAATGAATCATACACACATAGCACATGGATTTTAACGTGGAAACCCTGTTAAGGGAAAAAACCACTGGGACTAGTACCCCAAATTTTCACTCTTTTGAAGTGAGCCCTGTTAAGAGCCAACCCTGTTAAAGGTTACAAACACACTGTTAGGTATGAACTTGTTAGAGGATTTTATACATAGAGGTTGTCACTTAGTATCGGGCATCTAATGCTGCCATCCTTAAATCAGCCTCTCTCTTAGACTGTCAATAGGCATCGGGCATATCCAATGCTACTTTCATGAATCAACCTTTTTGGCACTCCTTGGTATGTACCTCAATATATAGAAGATTGTCAAGTCTTGCTCGGTTAAGAGACTTGATGCTTCAATGGTTAAATTGAAACATTATGACCTGTTCATATTGCAACTTAAATTGCATATTTTCAGATCTATTTAAGTACATTACCTCTCTTATCAATATGTCAATTCAATCCTTGTGCTCCATACTTTCTGCTCTATGATGTTGTGCTCACTGTTCGTTGGTGTCTGTAGAATTCCTTAGCTCTCCTTCAGCTTGTTTGATCAATACTACATGAAGTATTTCTTCATTAGTTTCTCTTTAGCATCCTCTTTCTATTCACTCCCCTTAATCCCTTTTTATAAAATGAATTAAGCTTGTCTCTTATATAGACATAATATTCTTTGTTTCTTGATTCTTGATTCTTGGCGTGATAAACAATCCAACCAATTTGATTTAAAGCATAACTCCTAATTTGTCTTGTAGATATCTTCTTGCCAACTATACAAATCAGCTTTAAATCAATCACTTATCTCTGGTCAAATAAAACAAAGTAGACAACCAGTTAAGTCTATTTTTAGCTCTGCCAGCTAGATATTTTGTCATTTTCTAAACTCTATGTTCTGTCGGTGACAACTGACAGTTTCGTCGGTGAGACTCCAGTTAGCTTCGTGATCTCCATCTGTCGGGCATCATTGGAATTTTACTCGTTGGGCAACACTGTCTTTAGCTCGTCAGGCAACCTTATGACTTTGCTTGTCGGGCATCCTGTGGTTTTGCTTCGTCGGGCAACACTATGCTTCCTATCGTCGGGTATCACTGTGACTGTTCTTCTTTATTTTACCGATGGTGTGCGCTTCGTCGGTGTTGTTTGTCACTTAGTGAATACATGACTTTTATGTATTGTTGAAAGCATAACCTTGGTTTCTTTGGTTCTTTGAAGTCTTTGGATTTATGTATATGACTGTACAGATGATATCAAGTTGACATCAATGACAATAAAAACCATTAACTAATTTAATGCCTTGCATTATCTTCAACTTAACATTATCAAACATTTAATCAGTTACATGTCATCAATCTCCCCCTTTGGCATTGATGGCAAGATACTATATTATCACACTATACTATTTCTAATACAATATGAAATACAACAGTTGAGATTCATCAAACTACCAATTTTTTTGTTCTGATAACCGATAAATGTCTAACCATCGGTAAACTTTGTTTTAGCTTAGATTTGATTCTTGCAGCTCTCTGTCTTTTTATGTGTTGTGTTCTCTCCTTGTTACAATTTCTCTCCCTTGACTGTTCTTCTCTTTTGATGTCATTTTCTCTTGTCAACAACTCTCCCTTTGTATAATCTTTCCATACAATTTCTCTGCCTAAGGATATAATCTCTCCCTGTTGGAGTAGTGTGATAATGGATAATCTCTCTCCCTTTCCAGAAGGATGTCTTTCCCTTTCCAGAAGGATGTGATAATAAGGATAATTTCTCTCCCTTTGATGACAATGCCAAACAAATATTTGACATTAATGTCAAGCAAAATTTTCTCTCTATCCATAATATATTCCTTGAATTTCCCTTATCCATCAACAATATGCTCTGGTGCTTGGTGAAGATATATACTTATCTGTATATAGATTTAGCTTTGAAGTTCATCTCTTTGCCTGCATCAACATTAATGATATTCTGATAATGTGTAGGCTGATGCAGCCTTCAATCATTTTATTGATTGGTAGACAAGGGTTTGACTCCTAGTCTCTTTCTCAAGTATTCAAATGCATCCTTGGGCAGTGGATTGGTGAAGATATCGACCAATTGTTCCTTTGATTGTACATACTCAAGTATCACCTCTTTTGCCTGAACTTGTTCTCTCAAATAATGATACTTGATGGCAATATGCTTTGTTTTAGCATGCATGACTGGATTTTTGGAAATGTTAATTGCACTTGTATTATCACAATAGATAATTACTGGTTCTAGGATCTTCATATGCATACCTTCCAGTAACTGTTTGATCCATGCAATATTTGAACAATTTGCTATAGCAACAACATACTCTGATTCTGCAGTAGATTGTGAGATGCATCCTTGTTTCTTGTTGATCCATGTGACAAGTCTACACCCATGAAGAATGCTCCTCCAGTTGTGCTCTTCCAGTCATCAAGATTTCTAGCCCAATCAGCATCGGTAAACACCTTAAGTTCAAATTTGCCTTCTCTTCTATACCATAAGTCATATTCCTTAGTATTCTTCAGATATCTTGGTAAAATTATTTTCACAATAGTCATATGTGATTCCCTAGGATTAGCAGAAAATCTAGCAACAATTCCTACTGCATGTGCAACATCTGGTCTAGTGTGTACAACATACATGAGTTTTCCAATCATTGATCTGTATAAAGTCTGATTTACCTCTGTTGTCTTTTCCTCCTTTGTTAACTTACATGCAATAGCCATTGGTGTTCCAACTGTTTTGGAATCTTCCATCTTGAATATTTTCAGGACCTCTTTAATGTATTTGGATTGTGTAATGAAAATACCTTCACATTGTTGCACAATCTGTAGATCAAGAAAGAACTTGATCTCTCCAAACATAGACATCTCAAACTCTTTGCTGATCTCATTAGAAAATGATTTTCATAGCATATCATTGCCTCCAAATATGATGTAATCAACAAATATTTCAACAATCAAAGTGTTAGCATCAATATCTTCCTTCAAATAAAGATTACTATTTTCACTAGTCCTTACAAATTCAATACTTATAAGATAGGAATAAAGTCTTTCATACCAGGCTTGGGGTGCTTGTTTTAATACATACAAGGATTTGTGAAGTCTACATACCATGTTCCTCTTGTCTGGATCAACAAACCCTTCTGGTTGTTCAATGTATACCTCTTCTTCAAGTATTCCATTCAGGAATACATACTTGACATCCATTTGATATACCTTGAATCCTTTATATGCAGCATAAGCACATAATATTCTTACTCCTTCTAGCCTAGCAACGGGTGCAAAGGTATCTCCATAGTCAATTCCTTCTTCTTGTGCATACCCTTTGCATACTAGTCTTGCTTTATTCCTTGTGACTTCTCCATTCTCATTCAGCTTATTCCTGAATATCCATTTTTTACCGATGACATTCTTGTCATCTGGTCTTGGCACAAGTGACCATGTTTTGTTTTTCTTAATTTTCTCAATCTCATCATTCATAGCACTTATCCATTTTTCATTATCAAGTGTAGCATTGACAGATTTTGGCTCAAACTCACAGATTAGACAGCTTGAGTTTAGAGACTTACTTCTTGTTCTTGTACTAGCTTTCTTATCTCCTATGATCTGGATCTCTAGATGGTTCTTTCTTACATATCTTGCAAGTATAGGTACATCTCTTTGTCTATCAATTTGATCATTTTTTTGTTCTTCATTATGTTATTCATCACCTTGCACATTATCTTGATCATTGTCCTAACAGTTGGTATTTGCAGCCTAATGCTTGGGTGCAATGATCTATTGCTCATGAGCTCTACATTGTTGGTAGGGTACAGTGTCAGGTTCCTCATTATAAGTGAACTTATTGTATTCATCTTGTTCTTTAGTGCTTTCCCATTAATTCTTCTCTGCAAATTCATCTATCTTTACATTTGCACTTTCAATAATTTTGTTAGAGGCTTTGTTTAGACATTTATAAGCCTTTCTCTTGGTAGAATACCCTAGAAAAATTCCTTCATCACTCTTG
>MU228511.1:280878-297657 GCA_018584345.1 Thuja plicata
CCATGCAATGAATGCTTAATTTGGATGTAATGGAAATGATGTGGGTGTTCCTTCTGTTATGAACTTTATCACATTAGTTATCTGTTAGGGTTTTGGAAAGTGATTCTGCATGGTGTCTTGTATGTTTTCCAGTGCATGTCCTTTATGGCGTTATGTCTATTCGATTGTCTTCCTTATACCTGGTATGTCTATAATTAGGGTATGTGATCCTTGAGAATGTCTCATATGGTTAGTGAGAACTAGTAGTTCCTATATGGGTAGGAACCAGTGTATGAGTCATGAGTTTATTTTCGACCTTGAGCTTAGGGGATGGTTAGTTAGGTGCATCTTAGGGGAGTGACTTACAATAGGGTTCCAGGGCCCAAAGAGGCTAGTCCAGGGTGACCTATTGTAAGTTTTTTAATAAGTGATAACTTAATAATAAAGCTTGGGGATTACATTAAATACAAGATTAGTTAGCATGTTGAGCATCCGGGGTCCAGAGTGACCAGACCAGGGTAAACTCAACTAGATGATGTTTGAGGGTCCGAGGTCCATAGAGACCAGTCCCAGGTAACTCAAGTATATGACCATATGATGACACTCCCATAGAATGTAGCCTAAGTCTCTTCCATAGGTCATGTTGTACCTTTTATGGTTGTGCCTTTGACATTTGGCTTTTGGGATTCAGTATTTGATATACGTTGGTGTTTTAGATATATTATGTATATTCCTTTATCTTTGGATGGTGTACCTATGCTTTGATCTTGGGTTTCCAGTTGTCTTGATCTTTCCATCCTTATGCTTTTGCTTTAGTCTTTCTCGTTGTGATCAGAAAGCTTCTAGGATCTCCCTATATGTTTCTTTATGATGGCTTGTATACCTTTAATTACCTGCATGTTGTATACCCATGTGAGTGGGCCTGTTATTATCTCCTCAGCATGGTGGGAGTGGAACTTTGGTTCCACGTGGTCGGGTGGTAGTGATTCTTATTACCATTGAGATTTCGACAGTTCTTCTTCATGCTTGGGTGATCTTTGATGCAGTGCTATCTTCTGATTCCTTCAGAGACTGGTTCAGTTTCATGAGTTGTATATTTGTACCATATGTGTTTATCGGTTGAAATCCTTTCGAGGATGTATCATGTTGTATTATTCATGTTTATCTAGGAGGTTTTGATCTTATCATATCAATTGTTATCTTGTAATGATGTATCAGATGTGATACCTGTATTAGTTGTTGTATCATACTTGCACTAGAGTGATTACTACATACCCTGCGACATGTGCAGAGGATGTGAGTTATGAGATGTATATTATTGGATTCATTTGATGTATCCTTTGTGTTAGTTCTTTATAGTTTCTTTTCATATATTATCTTGCTTAAGTGATTCTACGTCAAGGAACCCTCAAGGATTGGTATCTGTGTATGAGTTGTTCTTATGTTTATGTCGTGTATCTTATTTCATTGCTTCCGTATTTTTATCATTATTGTTTGTAAACATTTAAATTTTTTTTATCCTACTAACTCAGTGTCAAGTTTAGGTTAGTTCTCTTGGGTTCCCTAGTGGGGCATTACAAGGACTATCCTAGGTCTCCCTAAATTGCTCCTAATTTTCCTAAACATCCTTAAACTATCCTAATCCTTTTTGTTCTTGATGTAAGTTTCTTAAAAATGTTTATGATGTGTTTTATTTCATATATGATGCATTTTCAATGTGTGGGTTAGGGGTAGAAAACCTAAGAACACTAAGTGAGTAGCTCTTAGTGCGGGGCCGAGGCCCTAAGTGGCTAGTACCAGGATAACTGACTGAAGAGTTATTTAACAAGTGAAAACTTAATTAAACTTATGGGAATGGGTTCAAACACTAAAAAAAGATTAATGTATGCCTCTCCCATTCCATTAGCACTAGTAAAGGCTATGGATGGGAGTGGGAGAAGGTACCTATGCGTAGGTACGATCGAATGGTGCTTGTCTATATAAAAGGCATTCGATTCCGCATGTGGCTACTTGGGGCCTGGGGCCCGGAGTGGCTAGTACCAGAATAACCCAAGGGGTGAGGGCTATGCGATGACACTCACTTAGTCTATTGCTTAGAGTCCTACCAAGCCTTAGAACCTTTGGGAAAAGATTTTATACTTTGATCTTCTGTCATTTTGCTATTTGGTAAAGTGTACCCAACCCTAGGTATGGCCTAGCTATCCTTTCTTTGTGGACCTTGGTGTTTATCTCCTAGCATGAGGGAGTGGAAATTTTGGCATCCACGTGGTTGGTGGGTAAATATTTTTTCGAGGTATCTTTTGCAGATGCGGTGCTTGAGGAATTCATGCTTGCTTAATGTTCCAGTTTAGAAGAATGAAGACTTTATCTTTCATGATGTAAAATTATTGTTACCTCCCAAGAGGAGATGAATGTAATGTAATCATAAATGTACTTCAAATGATGTATTTGGGAATGGGTACATTTCGGGAAAAAGAAAAGGGAAAGTATGAACTTTATGTATATGATGTTGGAAAAGGAAAGGATTTTGTAATATTCCAAGTTAAGTAGTATATTTCTCATTATTGTTGATTAAGTGAAAAGCTATTGAAAAAAAAATGTAATATTTGTAATGTATCAAATGATTTAGACGATTTTATTTGCTTTAAAAGTTATCTCATTCATAAAGAATACATAGGAATGAAAATAGATTTAAATGGAAAATTGAAATGAAAGTACTTTGTATTTATTTATAAAGAATCTATAGATGTTGAGATGTAGTTTGCTTAAGAAGTAAATCAAGTTACTAGTACACTAAATGAACTTAAATAAATTATGCATTTATTAAGAAGGGAACCTTGGAGGAATCTAAGTTAAACTATGTTATGTTTATGTACTTCTTTAAAAAATATAAAAAATAAAAAATATTCATAAATCATTACCTAGGTTTTCTTTTATAAAAAGAATCTTTGTTCTCTTCCCAGGTTCCCTTGCGGGGCATGACAGAGCATGTCAAAACCCAACCATATCATGTGTAAGAATTGTCAAAAAGGTAAAATGACAAAGTCTAGTTTCAAGAGAAAAACTTGCACATCTAATGTTGTTCTAGAATTAGTCCATACTGACCTATGTGGACCCATGAGAACAAACAATTATTATGGTGATAGATACTTCATTCTCTTTGTTGATGATTATTCTAGAATGATGATAGTTATGTTCTTAAAATAGAAATCAGAAGCATTCAAGATGTTTAAATGGTATAAAGCTATTGTAGAAAAACAAAGTGGTAAGGAACTGAAATGCTTAAGATCAGACAGAGGAGGAGAATTTATTTTTGATGAATTCACTAACTTTTGTAATGAGCATAGAATTCAAAGATAGGTTTCTGCACCAAGAACACCACAACATAATGGGATTGCTCAAAGAAGGAATAGATCCATTGTTGATTGTTCTAGAACACTAATGATTGAGAAAGGCATCACTCAAACATTCTGGAGGGAAGCTGTCAGTACTGATGTCTACTCATTGAATAGAGTTCAACTGAAGAAAGACACCAAAAATACACCTTTTGAGCTATGGTATGGACATACACCCAATGTAAGTTACTTCAAAATTTTTGGAAGTCAATGTTATATTTTGAAAGATGATAGAAATGGAAAGCTTGACTCCAAAAGTGATGAAGGAATATTCCTAGGGTATTCTACCAAAAGTAAGGCTTATAAATGTCTTAACAAATCCTCTAACAGAATCATTAAAAGTGCAAATGTCAAAATAGATGAATTTGCTAAGAAAAATGATGAGGAGAGCAGAAAAGAACCAGAAGAATATAGTAGGTTTGTTTATAATGAAGAACCTAACACTCTACCCGAGCAATAATGTATCGCTCCTGAGTGATAGAATAATGCACTTGAGCATCAGGCTGCAAACACTGAAAACTAGGAAATTGCTCAAAATGATGTACCAAGCGATGAAGATTAGAATGAAGGTCAAGATGATGATCAAAATGATGAACAAAGAGCTGAACCAGTACTTTCCAAGTATTTTAGAAGACACCATCCACAAAACCAGATCATAGGAGACAAAAAGGCTGGAATGAGAACAAGAAGTAAGTCAATGAATCCTAGATGTTTAATTTGTGATTTTGAGCCTAAATCTATTAATACTGCACTTGAAAATGAAGAATGGGTCAGTGATATGAATGAAGAGATAGAAAAAATTGAGAAGAACAATACATGGACATTATTACCTAGACCGGATGACAAGAATGTCATTGGTACCAAATGGATATTCAGAAGCAAGATGAATGAGAATGGAGAAGTCACAAGAAACAAAGCAAGATTAGTATGCAAAGGGTATGCAAAAGAAGAAGGTATTGACTATGGAGAAACCTTTGCACCCATTGTTAGACTAGAAGGAGTAAGAATTCTACTTGATTATGCTGCCTACAAAGGATTCAAGGTATACCAAATGGTTGTCAAATCTGTATTCCTAAATGGAATAGTAGAAGAAGAAGTATACATTGAACAACCAGAAGGGTTTATTGATCCTAACAAGAGAAACATGGTTTGTAGACTACACAAAGCCTTGTATGGATTGAAACAAGCACTAAGAGCCTGGTAAGAAAGACTTCACTCATATCTCATAAGTATTAGATTTATAAGAACAAGTGAAAATAGTAATCTGTATTTAAAAGAAGATACTGATGATAACATTTTGATTGCTGAAATATTTGTTGATGATATCATATTTGGGAGTAACGATTTGTTATGTAAATCAGTTTCTAATGAAATGAGAAAATATTTTGAGATGTCAATGTTTGGGGAGATCAAATTCTTTCTTGGTCTACAGATTCTTCAACAGGATGCAGACATATACATCACTCAATCCAAATACATCAAAGAAGTTCTCAAGATATTCAAGATGGAAGACTCCAAGCCAGTTGGAACACCTATGGAAACTAGATGCAAGCTGAAAAAGGAAGACAAGACAACTGAGGTAAATCATACCCTATATAGATCTATGATTGGAAAACTCATGTATGTTGTACATACTAGACCAGATATAGCACATGCAGTTGGAATAGTTACAAGATTATCTGCTAATCCCAAGGAATCACACATGACTGCTGTAAAATAATTCAGAGATATCTAAAGAATAGCAAAGACTATGGCTTATGGTATAAAAGAGAAGGCAAATTTGAGGTTCAAGTCTATACAGATGATGATTGGGCTGGAAACTTAGATGATAGAAAGAGCACAACAAGAGGAGAATTCTTCATGGGTGACAGACTTGTCACATGGATAAGTAAGAAGCAATGATGCATCTCACAATCTACTGCAGAAGCAGAATATGTGGCTGCTGCTGCAAATTGCTCTAACATTGCATGGATCAAGAAATTATTGGAAGGTATGAATATGAAAATCCTAGAACCAGTGATTATCTATTGTGATAATACTAGTGCAATAAACATATCAAAGAACCCTGTCATGCATGCTAAGACTAAACATATTGCTATCAAGTATCATTACTTAAGAGAAAAAGTACAAGAGAAAGAGGTGATACTGGAATATGTTCAATCCAAGGAACAATTAGAAGACATATTCACAAATCCATTGCCTAAAGAGACATTTAAGTACCTGAGAAAAAGACTAGGGGTCCAACCTTTGTCTATTGGTCACTAAGCTGACTAGAAGGATGCATCAACCTACACATAAACAAAATATCACTCATGTTGATGCAAGCAAAGAGATGGACTGCAAAGATACATCAGTACACAGAAAGGTACTTATCTGCACTGAACACCAGAGTTATTGAATTACTGATGGAAAGGAAATTCAAGGAATATATTATAAAAAGGAGGAAGGATATAGTTTGGTATTGTTGTCAAAGGGAGAGAGATTATATATCCATATGAAATATGCATCATGATCATCCAAAGGGAGAGAAGTATCCTAAGGGAGATATGACTTAATGGAGAGAAATATATTGCTGTGAAAGGAAAAAGAGATATATAATTAACCATCAAGGAGAGGAACAGTCAAAGGGAGAGAAAAAATTAGAGAAAGATTCAAAGAAACATCCATCTAAGGGAGAGAATTAGAAAATTTAAACACTGCATATCTATCCAATGAAGGGAATGAAGAATAAAGAGAGTACTTTGCAAGAATAAAATCTAGGCTAGAAGAGCTTACCGAGAGACAAATATTTGTATTGGTTATAGAAAAATAAGTTTGGTAGATTGATGAACTACAAATGATATATTTCATATTGTATTAGTAGTAATGTAGTATGTTTCCATCAATGCCAAAGGTAGAGATTGATGAACTATAACTGATTGAATGTTTGAAGATGTTAAGTTGATGATCACCGAGCTGCACAAAGTTAATGCAAGGCATTAAATAAGTTGATGTACTACATTTTCATTGATGTGAAATTGATATAATCTGATTGGTCATATACATATTTTCAAAGACTTAAAAGAACCAAAGAGATAAAGGTTATGTTATCAATAATGCATAAAAGTTCCGTATACACCAAGTGACAACAAACACCGATGGATAGTGCACACCAACAGATAGAGAACCCCGAGAAAATTCATAGTGATACCCGAGCAAGCATTATCAAGAAGAATCAAAGTAATACCCGAGCATAACAAAAAATCACAGTGTTGCCTGACGGACAGACAACCCTGACGGACAGATATGCCCAAGGACAACTAAAGTCAAGACCGAGCAAACATGGAGTTAAACACCGATCAAAATTGAAGTTCAGAAATGACAAAAGACTTAGCTGGAAGGAGCTAAATATGGAGTTAATTTATTGATTACATTGTTTTCATCGAACCAGTTAAAAGCCAAAGACAAGCTAGAGACTTAAAACTATTTTATTCCAGTTGTCAAGGAGAAATCTACGGGATAAAACTAAATCAATATTTAAAGAAAGAATGGCAAGATTTTCTGATTACGTTAAGAACAAAAAAGACAAGGACTTAGAAATGGTGAAATCATGTCTATAAAAGAGACAAGCTAATTCATTATGAATTAGGGGGAGAATAAGAAAGGATGCTGAAGATAATTCTAATGAAGAAAGAAGTCTTCATATAGACCTGATCAAACAAGCTGAAGAACAGAGCTAAAGATTTCTACAGACACCGAGCAACAAAGGGAAAACAACATTCATCGAGCAGAAAGAAGTGGAGCAAAGGAACATAAAAGAAACATTGATCAGAAAGGTATTATGAGCTTACAATAGATCTAAACATCTGTAAGATTAAGTTGTATTTATGAACAGATCATATACTATTTCAGTTTAACGATTGATTCAGAAAATCTCTTAACAGAGTGGGATTTAACTATCCTTTATATATTTAGATACATCCCAAGGAGTATCAAAAAGTTTCTCATGAAGATAGCATAGTGAAATGACAGATATCAAGTGACAAACTATTATATTAAATCCTCTAACAAGGTCGCACTTAAAAATATGTTTGTAACCTTTAACAGGGTTGGCTCTTCATTGAGCTCACTTCAGAAGAGTGAAAATTTTGGGTTACCGGTCCCAAGTGGTTTTTCCCCTAACAGGGTTTCTACGTTAAAAATACATGTGTCAAATGTGTATATGGCTCATTGCTTTAATGTTTTGCTTTACACATTACTAAAATAGGATTGATCGGTAAACACTAAGTTATTTATCGTATTTTGGTAAAGACTAGACTGCTATTCGGTAAAGCTTAAGAAAAAGGATAAACAGTGTATTCTGAGCAGTAGTTATTTGATAAATTTATTTAAGGGCATACATCTTGTAGGAATGAAGATAACTAGAGGTTTACATATGTGGTATAAATTTTTGGGTTGATTTATTGGATTATTTTTGAGGCCACTGATTCACCCCCCTCCCTTAGTTATTCTAATAGATGGTAGAATCTGAGAACTGTTCTAAGATGCTGGACTGATTCATGTGCTGGAAGATTTTTTGGTTTTGTCTTGCTAGAAGTTTCTTTTTTGGTATCAACTTTTTCTGGTTTGGTTGTACCTTGTATTGTATATTTGGGGTCTTAGCCCTTTTTGGTTTTCTGCCTTTGTCCATGACAGATAGTTGTCATTTTGGGTTTCTAATGCTTATCCTTTATTAGCTTTGTTAAAGGGTTTCAGGGCCCCTTCAAAACCTGCAGTTACCGTAATAAAAAATGTAGACCAATTCAAATACTTCTACCATTCTTAATCATGTGATATAAACAACTTTTGACGTTTTGGAATTAAAACAATGTTGAATTAATTCAAACATTTTTATAATTCTTAATGAAAAATATTTTGGGAAGCAATGTCAGAGTCTGATAGTCTATTTTTCACTTGTTCAATATACACATACTTATAAGGAATACTTCATCCGCAACTTCACATTTGCAAACAAAATAAATCTAGGCTCACCCAAAAGTTCAAATTATATTTTGATTCTCTTTGCAATAAATGCAAATAGATAAAAGTACTTGTTAACCACTAAGAAAACTAAAAAGGGATAGTACAGTGAGAAATCATGTCAAGCAAATTCCACAAATTTAAGAAAATCACAAGTCATAAAATAATAAGAACAAACCATCCATTTTAACTATAACACAAAGTTTATGGTTCATGAAATTGAATATAGATAACTTGCATTAATACCTATCTAAAATTAAGGAATCAAAAGATCATGTTGTTTGCCATCCATCCAAGATATATAGTTCAAACCTAAGTATTTGTCTATGAAATAACGATCTTTTCAACACGATCATTTTTAAAGGGAACTTAAAACACTCTTGAAATAAAATGAATGCCCCTTAGAACCTATAATTTTTTATTTCAAGCATAGAAATAAATTATTAGATCATCAATGAAAACATAAAGAGACAAAAAGTGGACATGTGATATTTAAGCCTCATTGGCACCAATCATATGTGATATTTCTAAAATTAAAATTCACACTCATTCTTGAAGTCCAATTTTGTAACTTTTGTAATTGTTGTCTTCAACCTTGCTTCAGATTTGTACACATCACTTTGTACAAATAGAGTAGGAACAAAATTATTCAAGAGAACTAAGTTGAAGATTACTTGTGGAGTTGCATCATCTTGACCATCATATTGTAGCATGTAGAGCTCCTTTTTAGACATCTACAACAATTGACTTGTAACATCATAAAAAGCCACAACCCAAAGTGCACCACTGTGATCTTAGAGTTTCAATTATAGAAGGTATCTATAGTTATAGTTAGGTATTTATGTCTAATATTTAGACCAAAACCATGTACTTTAATAATTTTAAAGACATTTTTTTTTACATTCTTTCCCACTGACAAGCAATGGACATGCTGGATAGAAGAATTATCTTGTCTAATGAACTTCATAGTTTCTCTCATTTCAACCTCCAAAGGATTTGTTATTGTTAACTTATGTTATAAAATATATGCAATTATGATCTTGCCCATTGGTGTATTTCCTTGCTCACAATTAACAACGATGAATGAATACCAATATTATTTATCTTTTCTCTAGATATGAGGGCCTCTACTCCAGGTATTAAATGTTCTTTTGTTAATATTGTTGATGCAAAAATATTCATGACCTCTAAATTTAGCCACACACCCATTCCTAACATCAAGCACAACCACTTTTTGGTGAGCCTTTAAAATTTTCAACTATTCCCCTCTTGCTGGAAAGGTAAACCCAGAAATTCACATCAATTATTGTGAAGAATATGTCAACTAATTTAATAGTCCTTTGGTAAACTTATGTTCCAATTGAGATTTCCCCAACATCCACAACAAGCTAAATTATGTCCACCAAATTGAAATTGTTTATCTTTGCAATTTCATCAAATTGGATGAACTAGAACATGTTTCTTTTAAAAGACTTGTCATCGTCACAATGTTTCAACACTGATGTGTCATCCAATATAATTTCCATACAACTATTTGGTTTTTTATACTGTCTATTTACATCCTTTATAGTACCTTCATAAATTATATACATCCCACTCACTTCTACTCTATCATAATGTAATTATGCAACGCCATTAAAACAAAAATCCAAATTTTTGTTCTTTAGCATCTATCAAATCAAAATTGAAAAGTTGTCTACTATTTATATGCATTTTAAAAGGATGCTTATGTTGGTTTTTGGTAACACATCCCTTGATCATTCATCTACTTCGATAGGAATTGAATTCCTTTACAGGATGGATAACTTCAACGACATATGTTTGCTTCGTTGGGATGTGAATAACAAACTTTGGCATATGAATGAATGGACTGCTAACATTTTCCAATTTCATGTCTTATTGCAATGGGTTTGTCAATGATATGGTAGCTTGAATGGATGCCACCTAAATTGAAAATAATTATGGTCTCATTGAACAAGGTAACTAATCGTTATTACATGTTATATAATTTGAAAATTCATATGAAAGAGCACTATAGATATTAAATAGAAAATGGAAAAACCTACCTGGAATCACAAGTGTTTCAACAAAATATTTTGTTAAAGAAATTATCGATCCTATCTTTGGTGTATCCAAAAAGAAGATATCAATGAATTTTTATGGCAATATGACGAGTTGCATATAGCTGCCATCAAACAACACAATTTTGTATCACTCAGACTTGCTTTCTCTCGATGTCAATTTATTGGATGATAAAATATGAAGCAACAAGATTGAAACAATATCCCCACCATTAATTGATTGAGTTGTATTGGTGGTCAAGGCACAATCTATGTCAGTGACCTACACAAAAAATCTGTCAAATACCAAGAAAATAAACTATCAATACTACATTTAAATACATAACCAAAAAATTATACAAACCCACCTAAACAAGAAACACATGCCTGCACATTCTAAAAATAAGATTTTATACCTATTCATGTGCTTGATTATCATTCCAACAACAAAATATAGTTTTACAAGTGTAAGCCCAAGTCCTTCCCATGTGGATGCTTAAGTGCACCATTTACTTAAATTTAAGCACTTGAAGTCTTCCCATGGAAATTTAAAACTATGAGGAAAGCATAATTTAGAATCTTTTTCTATTTTAGTGGAGAAACTACTATTTACAAATTCAAAATAAGCTCCGGGAAAATTGGGGGGGGGGGGGGGGGGGGGNGTGGGTTGGAAATAAGCAGTGACTGCACATTATCAAAAATACCATGTGGTTCAACAAATAAATTTCTCTCCATAACTCATAAATGCTTCACATTTAATTCACTAGAAAATGATAGACTCCTTGTGTAGAAGAGATCACATTCTCAAAATGATGATTAATTTTCCTTTTTTTAACTTCACACACACTCTTTCAAACACAATTTTGGCTATTGTGGAGACAACCAATGAATACGACCCTTTATGTGACCATGTTGGAAAATTTATCTCTTCGTTCCTTAGAACTAGTGATTTATTCTTGGAGGAAGTTTCCTTGGATAGATTGAAGAATATCTTCAAATTTTAATATTAGGAGTTTATACACAAAGTATCTATCGTGTTTGGCAATGATTATCTTATGGCGGAAGGGAGATACTGTTCAAATTTGGAAATCACTTCACTATTTATGGCCTAATGTTTGGAACTAGGCATGATTGTAGAGATAAGAAGGGTGGTGAACAAGTGTATCTAGGAGTAATGTATAAGAGGCATGGAGGATATTACAGTAAGGGATATAACACGGACAAGACAAGTTCCTAGGTAGAGGATTGGCTTCAAATTGGAGAGGTAGATGCTCCCATCCATTCATTCCTTGTTTGGAATGCTCATGGTGGTAGGGAGGTTCATAGGGAGGCATAAATGATTTATTTTATTTCTATTAAAGACTATTTAGTGATGAAAGAGGCCTGAGCCCACAGAGGGGAACCCATTTCAACATAGCTAAACTTGGAGATATTACCTAGGGGATCACCAGGCAACACCAAAATGGGACAAACTGAAGCAGGGGATGCTGGCCCATCATCACATGCTTTGGGTTGACGAAGGTGGTGACGCTTCCATGGGAATTGAATTTTGAGGTTCTCTATTTTGTTACCCAATGGGCTATGATCAAGATGCTCCCACAAATTTTGAATTTTCATCTTCTCTGTTTTGTTATGCACATTGGCTAGGAAATTATTGCTATTTTAAAAGAAATTACTTAGTTTTAGACTATATATTTTGGTTGAATGGTGGTGAACAAGAGTTTTTACCATTTTACTTTTGATATATATTGTATTTTCCTAAAAAGTTAGCACCCATAATTGGAGGCTCTAGGACCTATTAGACCCCATTTTGGTGATTTCAAGGTCTGAATGTCCATTATGCTTGATCCGAACAACCTATATTTTCTTCCTCTACATCTTATCACATCCCCTAACATCCTGGAAATATTTGAGGTGATTTTACTTGGAACAAGTCGACTAGCCAACTTTTCCTCAATTTTTGAGCCTAGATTTGGCCTAAGGCCCATTGCTAGGATCTCCCTCCGAGGTCTAGATCTATGGTCGACCTAGATCAAATTTGAATCCCAGAATGAGTATAAAAGGAAATCTTCTCCCCACATTTTGGAAATCCATTATTATTTCAATAAATGCATGATATACATGGCATTCAAGCTCAAACATTCAAGCAATCAAACATTCAAGTTATGCATTCAAGGATTTGGATTCAAAATTTAAAGGCAAGCATCCAATTCGAGATCTCCAAGTCTCCTTTTCTTCAAGATCCATTCAAGAAAAGACAATATTCTCTCATTGATGCAATTTTGTCTCCCATGATGGCCAAGTAGAGGAATTCACAAGCAAGCAAGAAGAGCCATACATCCATTCTTCTCCTCTTTCTTCTCCATTTAGGTTATCAAGCATATCAACATTCAAGATCTAGGAGTGAAAATAATAGATCCATGCATTCATGAGGGCATCCTTGATTCTACAATTCATTCCAAGATCCACACATACAAGCATCTTCATGAATTTGAGTGATTTCTACATCCGATCATGAGGGTTTTTAATGCAAGGCAAATCTAATATTTATCTTGTTTACATTACTTTCCTTTATGCAGTTTCAATTTCATTTCAAGTTTGAGTTTGACGAAGGCAAACCCCTTTCCATAACATTTTCCCCTTCTTTTCTGTACACAGAAATGGGTTACAGAGTTGTAGGTTTAGATCTGAAAAGTACAGACACAATTGCAGATCCTCAAAAATTTTCATATGATTTGAAACAATCAGGAGCAAGTTGACCTCTCGATATGTACATGGAATATTGACTTATTCCTGCACTTTTTGAATGAAATTTACACAACAGATAGATACATGTCCCATATACTCAGATCTGAAGTTACGATGTATTTTGATATTTTGATGACAATCAAATTCAGATCCAAGGTTCAAACCTCCTCATCTAGTTTCAAGGTGATTTCTTTCTCCCCTTTTTCTTGCATTTACTTTCATATACCATATCTTATTTTACTTGCTTTATCATCTACTCTATCACTTTTTATTTACATATCATTTCCCCATTTAAAGGAATACCAAATCTTCCTTTTGTCTAGATCTTGCATTAGCGCCCTACTTCCTTTGGTTGTGCTATTCAGATTTTGATTCAAGAGTCAGGTTTGTATTCCCAATGTATATGAAATTTGGTATGTAGTAACTTCTATGGTATTGTATACCATTTTAACCATGCATTTTGGTGAACCCGACTCTCTTACTCACCTTTGATTTGGTAGTTAGATCCTGTTTGCATTCACTCCTTGTGTGCATTACATCACATCATATCTTTATTACGTTGTATACATCTAGATCTATAGGTTTATTTCTTTATAAATCTTATTTAGTATCTATATCTACTTGTGTATGCTTTAAATTACATATTTGCATATGATAGTTAAATGTTCTTTCATGAAAGATCTTCTTTCTTGGATTGCATATCTCTTTAAAACCTTACAATTGCCACAGATCTATACTTTTCCTTTCATTCCCTTGCACATGAGTGTTATCACTTTGAGTCCTACTTATAGAATTTTGGTAAGAAGAAATCGTAGACTTATGGGTTGAGGTTCCTTTGATCCCCGAGCCTTCTTTCTTCCCTAGGAATCTTGATGAGACCAACATGCATACTACTAACATCAATCCTATCATGGAGAATAAATCTTCCCATTCTTCTGAGGATGAAGATGAGGCTTTAAGAGTTCCTCCTATGCAAGTCCAAAAACTTTCCAATGACTTTGAGAAATTTGAACAATGGTTAGGACAACAAAAACCTGATTCTAAGGTCATTTTTGTTGTAGAAGGCTTAAGGAATCTAATTCATAATGATTAACATGGTGTTAACATCTTGTGTAGTATCTATCATCTCATTGATAATAATGTTAAGCCTCTTAGGGATTGTGCTCAAGATTTAGGTTTTCTTCCACCTACTACTAGTGTTGAGATCTCTATGCCTATCTCTACCTCTATCCCTAGCATTTCCACTTATGATCCCCCTATCATAACAACTTCCACTCAAAATATCAATCCTACACATGTTAGCCTTTCTAATCCTATTTATCATCCCATTCCTTCAAGTATGCCACGTGTTTCATTGCCTTCATCAATACCCACTTACCATAGTGTGCACTTCTCCCATTCAACCGTTCGAGACAAAATTGTTTACTAGGACCTTTCGAGACAAAGCATTGCAATGTTATTGTTCTTTGCCTCTTTATTATATTGATTCCTTCCAAAATATTTCTAATGCTTTCATTCAAATATTTCAAAATAAAATTGGTCCTAAGATTTCTTTGACTGATTTAATGCATTTTAAACAAGGTGTTAAAGAAAAAGTGACTGATTTCATTGGTATATTTAAGCATTTGCATGCTCAAATTTCTTATCCCGTGTCTGATATTGATTTTAAATGCATTTTCATTGCTAATTTACAAAAATATATTAGAGATAAGATTCTTCTTTCTGAATTTTCTTCTTTCACTCAAATGTGTGCAATGATTCATAATTATCAAATTCAAGTGAGTCAGTTTGAGAGAACCACTCCAATGGTTCCTATTCCCGTTGATAAGAGTGATTCTGCATCCAAAAAATTTCAACAAATTTTAGAAACAAAATAATTTCATCAAGATCAAAAATTCATCCAACAATGTTGATGAACAAGTGACATTAGCATGCAAAGGTGAGACTCCTTTGTCATCTATATTTAGAACTTCTTGTAATTTTACTCAGCTATCATAATCTTTACATAATGTGATGTTTAAGTTAATTAATGCTAATGTGTTAAAAATGTTAGAGTAACAGTCTCTCGGGTTATTAATTAAATCATTATGATCTAATTACTAACTCACCTATTCACTCTAGTTGCTTAAGCTAACCTTAGGCTTTCCCTTTTAGGGTTTCATGATTCCTTTTAAGGATTCACCTCTTTGCATTTCATAAGAAGTTTTTGCCTCCGAGGCAAAAAAAATTTGGTTTCCAGTGCTGTACGGGCACAAAAATTGAGAAAAAAAAAACAAAACATATTTTTAATATTTTTTGGCATTTAATTTAATGCTGCCAATGTTTTTTTGGAGCGCACCACCACTGTGCCACCTGCACGCCACCCCTGGCCCATGCCACCAATGCTCTGCTGGCCGCTAGCCCCACCGACCCCCCGCTCTGCCGGTCTGCTCAGCTCAGCCGCCTCCCGGCGCCTGCCAACCACAGCTCTGCTGCCCGGCCCGGCCGCCGCCCACCGGCCTCCTTTATGCCCCGTGACCCCTTTTAGCCTAGCGGGCGGTCACATGGGTGACCGGGGGCTCCACCCCAGCCCCCTGCGACGGTCATATGGCGCCCAGGGGCTTAAAATTTTTTTTGGGGCCCTTTTTGACTCTCCCGCACTATTTTCGCTCTATCTTGAGCATACGGGGGTATTTTTCCGACTTCCATATATCATCAGAAAGCTCTTTTCGAGCACTTTCTGATGATGGAGGTTGGGGTTTTGGGTTCTTGACAGTGTTTTTTTCTATCAAAGTCTGATGTCTGCTTTCTGCCTTCCGGGAGCCATATCTTGCTCATCCGAACTCTATTTTTGGCAAATCAGATATCGTCGAAAAGCTGGTTTAGTGAAATTTTTAGTTGCAAGGGTATTTTTTCCAGATTCTTCTCTAGGTTCTCTCTCCTCCAAGTTTTTCTCTTTCACACTTTGGCGGATTACTTGGGTTCTACAGGTCCTGGGATCTCTTCTTTTGATCTTCTGGCTCACTCTTCTTTCTGACTTCTGAGCATTGTATGCTTCTGTAGCATTTTGTTTTCTATAAATGCACTGTGATAAAGTGCCTGCTTTTGCATATTTGGGATTTCAAGCACCTTGTGTGTTTTTTGTACTCACACTCAGTTATAAAGTGCCATGGGGGGTTATGATGTTTTGTCATTTTGTGCTCATCCACCTTTGTCAAGTGAGCATACCTTCCACAACATTAGCCCATGCTGTGTGTCGGTGACACTGCCCTTTATCCTGTGCTTGTACTTCTGTTGCACTGTTGGTGTTCCTGATTCTTCTTTTTGCAGATGTTTCTGGCATTGCATTTCAATGTTCCTATCACCCCTCTCACTGTTCAACATTATGGGGGGGGTTCTCCTATTGGTTCTAGTGCTTCCCAGGTTCGATTGATCAGCTCTTCAGACTTTGTCTTCTCTACCTGGTCATGCACTATTTCAGTAGGGGTTCCAACAGTTACTTCTGACAGTGTTTACAGCTTCATGCTTCAGAGATGCTTCTTGCTCTTTCTTGTTCCTTTCTTTGGGACTTTCCCTAGATTGGAGGCTTAGTTTCCTTCATCTAGTTTATTTCTTGTATT
>MU228511.1:309506-326755 GCA_018584345.1 Thuja plicata
TCATGGGGGGGGGGGTTAGCAGCATGCATTGTACTACTGGCTTTGAGAGAGTCTCTTAAAGTCATTCTTTTTGTCTTTGCTTGCTTTTCCTGATCTCTTTTTGGGGTAGGGTTTTTCCCATTGGGTTTTCTCTATTTCCCCAGTTTACAGAGATTTCCTTGTTGTTGGGTACCTGATCAGGCCTTATTGCCGGGACCCATTTCTTGCTTTCATAGTTTAGCTAGGTCAGCTTTCTCCCTGCGTTCAACTTAAGGGGGGGTGTTAGAGTATTATTACTCTTGTAGCTTAAGCTTCTCTTAGGTGCGTTATTAATTAATTCTTAATTAATAATGCGCAACCTAGTTTTTCCCTTTTAGGGTTTCGTTCACCTTTTTAAGGTTGAACTTTGTAATTGTTGTTCATTAATTCAGTTGATATTTTTGCTCTCACTTTTTGAGTAAACTTCTGGGTTCCGCTTTTTCCATTTTGCTGTTTCAATCTTGTGACAGGTTTATTGCATGCAGCTGGATCTTGGAGTTGAATCTGATATTTCATCAGTTTCTACAAAATTTCCTTAAGGAATGATCCTTCCTCTTTGATACCTAAGGAAACAAACTTTCCTTGGGCCTAATAGCCTTTCCTTTGATCCTTAGGGAAACATCCTTTCCTTAGGCCTGATCATTCCTTTACTGGATCCCTAAGAAAACAATATTTTCTTAGGTCTGATTCTTTTTGATGGATTGACTAGTATAGCACAGCTTGTTAAACCATTCAATTTTGTCTCTTGCAACACTTTTTCTTTTTTATGGTCCATAGTAAGATGATCTCTTACTAGGCTAGTGATCACACCTTTTCTCTCTCTTTCCTTCTCTCTCTTCCAAATGATGCCTCTCTTATCTTGGTTTAGTTTTTGATGAAGACTTGAGTCACTTGGGGGCTTGATGTTTCTTTGTCCCCTTGACCTTGATGGTATAATCCTTTGCATTCGATCTACTTTACCATGAGCATGAATTCGTTTCATACTCCCACTAAAGTGGGGGCTAAAACTATCATCCTAAAAAGTTAGCACCCAAAATTGGAGGCTCTATGACCTATTAGACCCCATTTTGGTGATTTTGAGTTCTGAATGTCTAGTATGCTTGATCCCAGCAACCTTTATTTTCTCCATCCACACCTTATAATCATATCCCCCGACATCCTAGAAAAAATTGAGGTGATTTTACCTCAGACAAGTCGACTAGCCAACTTGTTCCTAGGTTTTTAAGCCTAGATTTGGCCCAAAGGCCGATGCCAGGTGTCCCTCTGAGAACTAGATCTGTGGTCAACCTAGATTAAATTTGAATCCTGAAATAAGTATAAATGGAAATCTTATCCCCTCATTTTGGTAATGCATTATTATTGCAAGAAATCCATAATATAAATGACATTCAAGCTCAAGCATTCCAGCAATCAAGCATTCAAGGATTTGAAGGCAATCATCCAATTCAAGATATCCAAGTATCCTTTTCTTCAAGATCCATTCAAGCAAAGACAATATTCTCTAATTGATGCAAATTTCTCTCCCATGATGGCCAACTAGAGGAATTCACAAGAAAGACGATCCATCTATCCATTCTTCTCCTCTTCCTTCTCCATTGAGGTTATCAAGCATATCAATATTCAAGATCTAGGAGTGGCGATCATAGATCCATGCATTTGAGAGGGCATCCTTGATTCTACAATTCATTCCAAGATCCACACATACAAGCATGTTCATGGATTTGAGTGATTTCTACATCCGTTCACGAGAGTTTTCATGCAAGGTGAATCTAACATTTATCTTGTTCACATTACTTTGCTTATCCAATTTTAATTTTATTTCAAGGTTTATTCATATACAAGGGTTTGACCAAGGAAAAACCCTTTCCACAACCTTTTCCCCTTCTCTTTTGTGTGCAAGAAGAGGTTACGAAGTTGTAGGTTCAGATATAGAAAGTACAGACATAAATGCATCTCCTCAAAAATTTTCATATGATTTAGAGCAGTTAGGAAGAAGTTGACATGTTGACTTGTACCTATAATATTGCTTCTTCCTGCACTTTTTGACTGAAATTTACACAAAAGACAACTACAGGTCCCAGAATCCCAGATCTGAAGTTACGCTGGATTCTGACATTTCAACGACATTAAAATTCCGATCCAAAGTTCAAACCTCCTCATCTAGTTTCAATGTGCATTCTTTCTCTCCTTTTTCTTGAATTTACTTTCATAGATTAGATATTCTTTTACTTTATTTATCATCTACTTTATCACTTTGTCTTTACATATAATTTCCCCCTTTAAAGGAATACAAAATCCCCCTTTTGTCTAGATCTTGCATTAGCGCCCTACTTCCTTTGGTCTAAATCATAAACTCTTTTTTATGGTTAATGGATGGTTTGTTCCTCCTATCTTGAATGTGCCATGTTTGAATAACTTCTCTTATATCTATTGGATAGTTTAAAATCTTCTTTATGCACTATTGTGACAAAAGTTTGCACCCTTTCCTAGATGAGTGTAAATATCCTATGAAACTTTGTGAAACATGGAAACAACCTCCCAAGTGTGGGACTTGAAGTGTGAGGTTGAGTCTTTGGAGAAGGCCGTCTTCCTTCCAATTAGGATGCACCTAAAACTAAGGTTTGAAGCAAAAGGGAGAAGGAATGCAAAAAGGGAAATGGGGTGATGCACTAGATTGAATCCTTGGTTACTCCCTACCCATGAATGCACATAACATCAACAAAGCACTCAACTTACACAATTCTCACTCTAGTCTACCTCCCTAGGATGCATATGCATTTTACTACTTAACACGTGCTGCAATGAAGATGCATTCACAAGAAAACAACTATCAAGATTATCTAACACAATAGATAAACTAAGAGAGATATAAAAGAAACAATCAATACTAGGAAAAAGTATGCACTAGATATTAGACCGGGAGAAGAGGAAAAAACATAGATTTTCATTAATATATGGTTAGAGAAAAGTTATAGTTGTAGAGAACAGCTACTAAAAAGAACCATAAGAACCCCAAAAAATATGTAGAAACTTGCCTTTATAGGTCAAGCATAACTCTGATTTATCATTGAGGTACAAACCCTAACCTGGGTTAAATTACAGAAGGATCTAATCAGATCAGACCAAAGATATCTAATCTCTGTGTGAAGTATTGAATCCAAAAGTAACAAAAAGAGACCATAATGAATGCCCATGTAGTTGATGAAGAAAAAAGAAGAAGACTCAAGGATCATCTGCAACAACAAATGAGCATGAGATGGCTGGAGAAAATTGACCAAGAGCACACAACATTAATGATGCTACTTGAACAAAAGGGTCATTGGAATTTTTTTTTTGGATGCAGTTGTGAACAGTCAATGTGATCAACCTCTGCAGCTTATTTCATCACTAAGTATCCTACCGATGAAACTCTCATGTCCATCGATACCCATAGTGGTCTCCTGATCATCGGGGTGAGTCCTCTCAAAAGTATTACTCATCATTTGAGCATTTTGTCTATAGAGGAATCCAATAAATATCAGGGTGACCCCTCACATACCCTATCGACACCATTATTTTGACCTTATCGGCATGAAAAAATCCATCGTAAAAGTACCCAATGATGTCCAAATTCACGGTTATGAACATTTTATTTTGGTGAGACTCTCACCAATGTTAGCTCTTGTCACGATGACATGGCTCAATGGGGAAGTAGATAGAGAATGAGTTGGTCACTCTAATGAACCCTCACATCGGTGGGACCCAAAGAGAGTCCCATTAGAATATGCTTTCAAATTGATAAAGTTCACATATGTATTTCGGGGAGACATATGATATGTCTCACTGACACCTGGCTTTAAGTGTTTTGACAAGAGTTCCAGAACAGACCGCGGGATCTGTCTAGAGTTCCCGAACTATTGAGAATTTTTGCTGGCTTAAATGTTCAATAGTTCCATCTTTCTCATTGGGTTCTGACAAAAATTTTGGAACTGACCGCGGGCTCCACCTTCTTTTTTCAAGTGTTGAACTCTTTTTCTTTTCTTCCCTTTTCATGATTCCAAGTGGTGTTTCTGGAGTATAGTGAGGTTCTGAAACTCACATTGGAATAGGATACCTATTTTGGAACTTGAAAAAATAGCCGATAAAACATGACCTTTAATGAAATGACTAAGTGTTTATTCTAACTTTATTCTCCCTCCAACATGTAAATGCAAACATGGTGAACCAAGGGAAGAATAAAAAACAAAAATTAAGCCCATGAAGGATCTCAGATCGGATATCTATGATGGGCTAGTGTTGACAAAAATAGCCAACATTTATGATGAATCAAAGGGATGCTTTCCTACTAAGAACATGATTAATAACCTGGCAATCCATTGAGAAAGGAGTCACTGTAAAAAAAAATAGAAATTTGCAACTTCATGTAGTTGATTAGAACCAAAATTTTTCCATTTTCAGAAGAAAATAGTTGTGCTCAAGAACTTCTTGAAAAGCTGAAAACATCTAACCTACCATGTAAAGATAATTACACAAAAAAGATTAAAAAAATCCATTAACTAGATTATTGAACTAACCTCCCTTCCTAATCAATTTTTTATTTTTTCATGCATGTGGGCAATCAAACAGAACAACAAGTATAACAAACATACTGCTGCTTTTTGGAATGTTCTCCCAATACTAAGAACACAAAAGTTCTCTAATATTGAAACATTGTCTTCATGAGCAAGAAAAACTTACTCATTCTTGTGATAATCCCCCTAATGCTTTGAAACAAGCATGACCAGGGGAAACTTTTTGATGTGTTGTAGAACTAGATGCCTTATGGGGCATTATCTTGATGGTGTTGGGTCAAAGAAAGTAGCCTTGACCACCCTGCTGTGCTCTGCAATATTCTTATACTATTGGCTTGAATGTGGCTTTGATGGTATGGCTGGTAATGTGTGGATCTTCACTTTTTGTTGTTGTAACTTATGTTCTTCAATTGTAAGGGATGGTGGCTCAAGATAAATGGAATACCAGATTACATCAAGTTCTTTAAGAAAATCATCATCATCATCATCAATGTATTCCATGTCTGCTACAATAATATGCATAGGTTGAAGGGAAACATCATGCATATTAGCACACTCTTTCTCAAGGGTAGAAATATCCTTGAAATCTCCTTGATTATCCTTCATATCATGAGATACCTCATGCTATATAAATTGATCTCGTATTTCTTCTTTCTAAACAAAAGAACGAAACCCCTAAAAAAAGGATTGGCTCCTCTTCTTTTCTTTTAATCTTCATCTGCAGAGAGGCCTCTTGCATAGGTTCTCTTTCTTGCAACAGGGAAGATCTAGGAGATGATGGCTTGATAGAAATAAATGATGTTCCAAGTTTATACCAATTAATATCCCTCATGCTTTGTAAATTTCCCATGTCACGACATTCTCCATGATGGGTTTAAGAAGACATGAACTCCTTCTCCTAGATTGTTTTCTCTATTGTGACATTATGCATAGGTTGGGGAGAAACCTATTGCATACTCATGTATATATATTCAATGAAAAGGTTGTCCTTGGGATCCTCTAATTATTACCATACAAAAAAAGAGGGGATCCCTTCAAATAAGAGGGCAGGGTCCTCTACTTCACTTTTGGTCTTAGTATGCAAAGAGGTATTTTTTTGTACAACCTTCTCAATATCCTCTTGTAGGAGTTCCTCTTTCCTCTTCTCTTTTTGTCATCTGCATGTTGCACTAAAAATGACAACTTTGTCTTTGTATTACTCTCCCAAAAGGACATGTTAGGACCATCAACAATCCATACAACTGGTCCACCCTTAAAGAGTGAAATGGAAAAAGGTATAGAAGAATGAATGGGTAATTTTTTTTGCAATGGGAGTGGAGGACTTATAGTAGCAAGCTCTGGGGTTGTAACATCTAGACAAGGGGATCCAAATCTTGGAATGGAAAATTTGGGAGGAGGGACTACCTCTTGTGCATATTCTTGCAAGATATTGGGCTTGTCCTATCTAAAGCTAGAAAATTTATACTTTGGAGCCTCAGATGCTTGCACTTGAGCAAGATTGGGCTTCACCTCTTTATTTGCCTCTGCAACTAATCTTATTGCAATATCCTCATCAAACTGCTTTTATTTTATTTCCTTCTCTTGTTTCTCTTGGAGATGAGCATGGTGAGCTAATTCCTCATGGTACCCTTTTTGAGCCTCTATACATATATAGTTTACCTCACATACCATCTCATGTATTTGTGTATCACATTGCCCACTTATCCTTAATATCAAACAACTCTTTGAACCAACTGACCATAAGGAGTGCTATAAAACCATATCCCCCATTATTGGGGCTTGGTAATGGATTATGAACATAATCAAAAGTTAAGCCCATGTTTATAAACCTAAAGCCAAGATTATTTATATGGTCACATAGTTCATCAATTCCTGGATTAGCCATATTGTGGGGTTGTTCTAAAGATTGAGTAGAGAAATTTGGGTCAACACTAGGTTGTAGCTCTGATTGAGATGGTAAAAATGAGGGTGAAGGGGTAGAATTTTCACGATATGGGGGAAAATGAGAGGCATCTCTATGAAAGGAATCCATGTTAAAGAATCTAAAAAAATAATTTCATAGAAATATTGAAGAACATAAAAGATCAGATTTAATCTTGTTACTTAGTAGCACTAGGAATTCTTGAAACCAATAGATTTACACTTGGAGTCTCTGTTGTGTTTGAATGAACTGCCTACAAAGGCTTATAGCACTGAGAAAGACACCAAAATTCTCAATGAATGATAACTTTATATGGTCCACCAGGGGCTGCTCCTTAACTAATTTGAATCTCTGTCCATCTGAGCATGCCAAAAATGGTTGTCACAAAAGTTTGCACCCTTTCCTAGATGAGTGTGAATGACCTAGGAAACCTTGTGAAGCATGGAAACAATCTCCCAAGCATGAGACTTGAAATGTGAGGTTGAGTTTCCGGAGAAGACCGACTTCCTTCCAATCAAGATGCACCTAAAACAAAGCTTTTAAGGAAAATGGAGAAGGAATGCAAAATAGGAAATGGGGTTATGCACCAGATTGAATCTTTGGTTACTCCCTGCCCATGAATGCACATAACATCAAAAAAGAACTCAACCTACATAATTCTCACTCTAATCTACCTCCCTAGGACTCACAATGAATGCCCCTACAGTAGAGGAAGACAAAAAAAAAAAAGTCTCAAGGATCATCTGCAACAATAAATGACATTGGATGGCTGGAGAAAATTGACCAAGAGCACGCAATAGTAATGATGCCGCTTGAACCAAAGGGTCACTTGGAAAAAATTCATTGGATGTGGTTGTGAAAAATCCATGTGATCAACCTCTATAGTTCATTTCATCGCTGAGTATCCTACCGATGAATCTCTCATGTCCATCGACGCATATAGTGGTCTTCTAATCGTCATGGTGAGTCCTCCCAAAAGTAGTAGTCATCATTTAAGCATTTTGGCCATAGAAGAATCCACTAAACATTGAGGTGACCCCTCACATCGCTTGTCGATGCCATTCTTTTTCCCTTATCAGCATGACAAAATCCATCATCAAAGTATCCAGTGATGTCCAAAGTCACACCGAAGAACATCACATTGGTTCATTTTGGTTAGACCCTCATCGACATTAGCTCTATTGCAATGACATAGCTCATTGGGGAAGTACATAGAGAATGCGTTGGTCACTCTGATGAACCCTCACATCAATATGACCCAAAGGAATTCCCACTGAAATCTTCCTTCAAACTGATGAAGTTCGTTGATGTATTTTGAAGAGACATATGATATGTCTCACTGACACCTAGCTTTAAGTGTTGTAACAAGAGTTATAGAATTGACCGTGGGCTCCGCTTAGAGTTCTTGAACCATGAGAATTTCCACTGGCTCAAATGTTTAATAATTCCACCCACTCGTCAGGTTTGACAATAATTCCAGAACTCACAGTGGGCTCCACCTTATTCTTTTTAAAAGTGTTGAACTCTTTTTCTTTTCTTCCTTTTCCATGATTCCAAGCAGTGTGTCAGGAGTATAGTGAGGTTCCATAACTCACGTCAGAACCTGATGCCTATTCTGGAACTTGAATAATATTCGATAAAACATGACCTTTGAAATAACTAAGAACTATTCTAACTTTATTCTTCCTCCCACAGGTAAATGCAAACATGGTGAAACAAGGGAAGAAGAAAAAATAGAAATTAAGCTCATGAAGGATCTCTCAGATCAGATATCTATGATGGGCTAGTGTTTGCAAAAATAGCCAACATGCACATTATTGTAGATGTTTCCTCTTTGAACAAGTGTTGAAATCATGTCTACTTTAATGGTAAAAATATTATTGGTGTTATGTACAATCTTTGTATCCCATTCTATTATAATTTAGTGTTGATCATTACCTTTTAAAGATTTCCAGTTAAAACTGCAACCTTATTTTCTTTTTGGTTAAATGTTTGAATCCAATTGACAAGTTAACAAATTTTTGAACCCAACATTTATGGTTCTAGAGTTCAACAATTCCCCGAATACCCAAGTATTTTTAGAGAACATCCCTTTATTGTTGGTCATGTGTGATGGTCAAGTCTTCGTAGTCAGTGAGTTGGGGGTTTTTGGAACCCCTGCACCATCCACTTTTCATGGTTCAAAATTTTAATAAACAATCGAATGTCTGAATCTATAAACTTGCTCACTTTTTAAGATCTCGTTAAAATATATAAATTTTGTAGTTGATGTGTTGGGGAATATTGGAACCCATACACCATCCACTTTGCAAGGTTCAAGAGTTCAAGAAATATCCAACTGTCTGACTCTATGGTGTTGCTCACTTTTCAAGATCGAGTTAAAATATCAAAATTTTACCCATAATGAAAAAGAATCCAAAACTCACAAATAACATAAAAGGCATTGCACTATTTCATAACACTTATATTAGTAGGTTTTGATTCTAATGTTAATACACAAAAGGCACCACTTACTTTTAGTTGAGTTATAAAATCTTGCAACAAGTTGAATGGTCTGTATTTTGATTCACCTCGTTATCTTAATTTTTGATTGCTTCAGTTCTATACTAAAAAAATGATAACTAAATGTGCATTCTAAATTGAGACACAAACCTTATTTTCTTTCTGGTTAAATATTATAATCTAGTCGACAAGTTAACAAATTTATGAACCCAAACTTTATGGTTCTATAGTTCAACAAATCCCCATTTACCCAAGTACCTTTAAAGTGCATCCCTTTGTTGTCAGTTGTGCGTGATGGTTAAGTATTTATAGTCGGTGAGTTGGGAAATTTTGGAAACCATGCACCATACACTTTGTATGGTTCAAGAGTTCAAGAAACAACCAACCATTCAACTCTATAGAGTTGCTCACTTTTAAAGATCTAGTTAAAATATCTAACTTTTGTAGTCAATGAGTCAAGGGATATTGGAACTTGTGCATCATCCACTTTTTAGAGTTCAAGAGTTCAAGAAATAGTCGACCACCATACTCTATGGAGTTTCTCACTTTTTAGGATGAAGCTGAAATATCAAAATTTTATCCATGAAAATAATAATCCAAAAATCACAACTAACATAAAATGCATAGCACCATTTCATGACACTTATATTAGCAGGTTTTGAATCTATTGTCAATACACACAAGACATCACTTGCTTTCAACAGAGTTTTAAACTCTTGCAATCTAACAAGTTAAATAACGTGTATTTTGATTCGCCTCAATATCTTAATTTTTTATTACTTCAGTTCTATACTAAATTTTTTTAACTAACCATGCATTTTACATTATGAAAATAATTATCAATCCATTTACACATTCCTTGTTTCATATATAAAATTAAAATTTCTTTACCAAAGTTAAGCAATTGAATCGTTAATTTAAATTGCACAACAAATTTAGGCCATATGGAATTAAGATCTTACACTATTTGTATTTGGTGCTCTGACAGAGTCCTTAGATTTCATTTGCATTGACACAATATCCAACATTTTCTTCACATAAGTATCTTATACAAATGCAAGCACTCATAATTACTCTGCTAACAATATTCAAATTGATTCTTGAGTAAAAGTTCCAATAGACATCAAGTACATGGAATTTCATCAAGTGTGCAACATATTTTAGACACATGCTTTTTGAACTTACAGTATTTGTATTTTGTGCATGATTAGAATCCCCACAGGTTTGACATTTCTCCCAACATTGTCCTCACATAAGTATCCTATTCAAACACAACAACTCAAAATCAATTAACTAAACACATTCAATTTAATTCTTGATTCAAAACATCTAAGATATGTTAAACACACAAAATTTTGGCTTACAACAACTTTATTTTCTCTATGCCTAAAACCAATAGACATCATTTCATCTGATGTAGAATCTAATAGAGCATCTATGTATTTTTTTTGTATAAACACTCCAAAAATTTGCTTAAATGTAAATTTTCTTTAAAATACAAGTTTAACTCCTCCATTTACAAATACAATTTCTTATATTGAGTTTCATATACTTTGGTAATGTCAATATATTGGCTTACCAATTGAAAATGTCTAAGTGTTTATTTCCTTGTAGATCAAAATCCCACAGATGAACTCCTATGATATACTATTAAATGTTATACCTCCCCATTTTTCATGCATCAACGCAATGACAACATTAAAAAATAGATAAAGAATGTAAGTGAGTGACATGACCGGAACAAAACCCTTCACTCACTCTCTTTCAGTATTTTCTATAGATAAACTAAAATTTTGATACTTTGTTGAACAAGGTTATTTTAAAATAAGGTCCTTGTATAAAGACAAGAGAACCATACCAAACCATACAAAAAATTAGACAAAACAACAAGGACATAAAAACTCGACAAAAGTTAGAACACACTCAATACACAAACATGAAGTTTGAACCTAAAACAATCTTCACACCAAATCATCCATAGTCTGAAGAGATCCACATATATACTCTTTCTATATTTATGCCTAGATAGATTAGGTATTTATTGAAAAAAATCGCTCACACCACAAGATTCTCACAAAGGAAACACTCCAACACTAACATGTTGCGGTCGACAATTACTTGAACTTTTGAACCACACCAATTGAGAGGTGCACATGTTCTAATATTCCATGTTTCGTTGACTACAAAGACTTAAAAATTGCAGATCACCCACAATGTACGCATAAATTCTAAAGCTATTTGGGAAAATATAATACTGCCTGTACCTAAATACGGTCATAATACAATTGAAAAGAATAACACATAATTACCTTTTATCTCTGTAATTGTGTTGTCAACCATTCATAACAAAGGAAATTAAACAAATTAAAACCTATTATCAATACAAAAAAGTATAATTGAATTTTTAGCTTACCCAACATTATTCTTCACACTAAGTTTAGCTGACACAAAATCATTTAACCTGCATAAATTATTTCCACTAAATTCAAGACAAAGTATGCAATATTCAAGAAATTTGAACATAATGATTATGACCAATTTTCATGCATGGAAAGAGTACGTATGACCCAAGGATCCTAGAATAAACTTGTATCATCAGAAAATGGAAGCACTTCCATTTAGGACTAATTTAGCCCTCTAATTAGGTCGTTTGGGGTCATGTCAAATGCCTTGAATGGGTCTTTGACTTGGATTTGGTTTTTCCCATGTCCTGCCCTATTTTCCACTTCTCTCCTACCTATTTCTAGTATCCTGCTTTGAGATTTTGAGGTTCTTAACCTCAAGGTCAAGGTCAACCTTCTAGGTCAAGGTTGACCTTGACTCTAACCTAGGTCAAGGTTGACCTCAATCCTGACCTAGGTCAGCGTCGACCTCGACCTTGACCCAGGGTCCAAATTTAAAATTTTAATGATTTTCGGATGTCGAGGTTTGGAAAGAATTATTTCCCGCTTCTGGGTCGGCTATTTTGGGCTCCGAAGTAGTGACTCTTAAAAATATATTTAATATAGGTCCACTTCTAGGGGTATGAGCCTAATTGGAATTTAATTCTCATATGTTGGCCTCTCTAGAAGTTTGTTCCCTAGACTAGTATATAAGGAAGCCTTTCTCCTCTCATTTGAAAGGACATGATATAATAATGTAAGGATAACCTACACATAATCTATGAAAGCATTCAAGCATTCAAGAATTCAAGATTCAATTCATCAAGGAGATCCATTGGTGGCCATTGAAGGATTCAAGCTCTATGGAGCCCTCTTGTTAAAGATTTCTCCATCCATATCCATTCAAGCTTCTTCCTATTCCAAGATACATTCAAGATTGGTGTTGAAGATCTAAAGAAAATTGATTTGAGACATCCTACATCCTACATTCTACACCCATTTGGTGCATTCATACTTATGGATTCAAGGATTTGAATCCTCCACAAGGGTTTCAACATAAACAAGGTGAATTGTTCTATTTACTTTGTTTATTATTGCAATTTCAATTCTATTATAAGGTTAATTCCAAAACTGGGGTTTGACCAAGGAACCCCCCCCCCCAAACAAACAAAACCATTTTTCTTGTAGGTATAGGTACAAAATAGTGAATTACAGAGCATATTCAGATACCCTTTTCAAAAACTTTTGAGATCCGCGAACAGAATTTCTATCGAAGTAGTGCAGGTCAAGGTCGACATAAAGGGGTACAATTTCACCCCCATATTTGGGTCAAGGTCAACCTGACTCAGAAAAGAAAAAGATTTCTGGGTTTTGTTCGTCTTTGTGTTTCCATTCCAGATCCGGTTGCAGAATTTCCAGAAACTTAGTACATACACCAGAAAACAACAATTTCCAGATATTCTATACTTTGAGGTTAGTATTTGTCTTTAATTAATTTCAATTAAGGTTTTAATATTTTTAGATCTGTTACACACTATCCTCCTCCAAAATGGAATTTAAGGTTTTCTTCTTTCTTCTTATTTCTAATCGATTGATTCACTTGTGCATTAACCATTTTCTTGTGTTTAATCAATTTGAATTTTTCCTTTTTGAATTTGGGGCTAAGAGGAGAATCTTACCTTCCCAAAATTTTCATATGTAAAGGGTATTAATTAGATGTGAAAGCCTCTTGTTCCCATTACCTCTTTACATTTCTTTACATTTACCTCTATAGAAAAATAATCATATATTCTAACTTGGAAGCCCCTACCTCTCCAAATCCTTCAAAGAGCCCAAAAATCTATATACGTACTCTTCCTCTACATGAAAATAAACATCAGTAAAAACTCAATACAAATGGAAGCTAAACCAAGAGAATTCCTTGCAGAGGAATGCACATCCACACTCCCTGCATTTGTGATACAAGTTTATTTCTACCCACCAAATGATATACAAACATAAGCGAATACAAATAAAGTAAACTAGAACAAAGCAAATTGCAAAATCATTCCTTTTACCACTCAACCACCACCCCATATATAATAACATAAAATATACATAATTTACTAGGATTACCCCAAACGAAGTTCTCTACCATTGATTTAGCTAGTCTCAGCCAAAATTTGATGCAAACTAATAGCACAAG
This sequence comes from Thuja plicata, assembly GCA_018584345.1. Taxonomy (NCBI): domain Eukaryota; kingdom Viridiplantae; phylum Streptophyta; class Pinopsida; order Cupressales; family Cupressaceae; genus Thuja; species Thuja plicata. The sequence goes on from MU228511.1 coordinate 323,064, forward strand.
AATAATTGGTGAATAATAACCACTGACAACAAACCTAAACAATGCTTCCCATTTTTTAAAACCAAATGGATGATGAGAGAATCAAATATCTTAATGAGTTTTAATTTTGAAAGAAATATAATTAAAGCGAACATATGATCCCGTGTATATTGGGAGTAATCCAGAGTAGTATGAGGACAATTCAACACACGTTAGGAGTGATCAAGAGTCGTATGGAGTTGATCTAGAACATAATAAAAAATATCCATAATAGTTTAAGGATGATCCAAGACATGGTGGGAAAGGTCTAGAGTAGTCCAAAATTGATAGGAGTGAGTTTAACCAGAAAATGCAAAAATATAATTTTTTGGTATTTTCTATGATATGGTAAATCATATTTTTGAAGGTCTTTGGAGTAGAATTCAAGGTTATAAGTGTTGTTATCTCTTTATAATGATTGTTGAAGGCATCCTTCTAATGAATTAAAACTAGATCTCTTCGATATCTTTCTAGTGAAGCAAGTCGTTTCAAATTTTGAGCTCCAAGTAGAAAGTTATGGCCCCACCAAGTTGGGCTACCCCAATTTTGTAGTTTTCTAAATGTTTGTAATTTTTCTTATTGTTTTATTCTCTAGAAACTCTTCAGTTCAAAATTATTGGTTTCCTAAGACTATTAGAATTCCACACTTGTGTTTAAAAACTCTTTTGAAAGAATTTAATGACGAATTGTGATGCACACAACTCTTGTTTTCAAGTTTATGCTATTGTCCATAATTTTCACAATACTTGAAGGTTTTTGCTTACCTTGTATTTTTTAACAAATTCCTTGTAGAATTTAGATTATTGGTATCAGAGAAGGTATTCTCCTATATGTCACATCACACATAGTAGGGTTACCAAAGGTTAGGATTGGAGACACATAACCCATCAATTTATCTCCCATTGAGGCATAGTCGACCAAAGATGTCAAACCCAAATACAGACCCTATTAAATCTATGATGGAAGAAGCCTTGAGAAAACATAGGGAAGAGATAATGGTGAAAGTATCCCAAAATTTTCAACACAACTAACCAACAAATATAGAAGGAAATCCATTCAACAGTCACACCCCATTCAAGGTGCAAGTAAATTTTGATATCCCAAATTCTGAAGTTAAAATTGAAGGAGATGCCATGGATGAATGGTTAACAATACTGGATAGGTATTTTATATGAATACCTTTTCAAATTTTGAGAAGATAATGATTGCACTTCTTAAAGTTGAAGTATATGTGAAGGAAAACTTACCTCAAAGAAGAAAAACCTTATAACAGATGAGGAAGAAGAAAAATACTACATTTGGGGACTTTGTGGAATTCATCAAGGAAGAGTATTTTCCTGAAGACACATATGAGGAAAAATACTTGGAATGGAAATTTACACGACAAAAGAAAGACCAAACGGTGCAAGATTATACAAACAAGTTTCATGCCTTATCAATAAAACTTGGCATCTCGGAATCAAAAAAGCATCGAGTGTTGAAATAACATAGTGAGATACATAGATATATTCAAATAGAGGTGTCCTTCTTGAACATTGAAACATTGGGAATTACTTATAAATTATATGCCACAAAAATTGAGGAGAAGTTTAAACAAAAAGGGAAGAAGGATGATTTTTTCAATAATAAATCCAAGGGAGAAAATAGCAAAAAATTCTCAAGAAAACAAACTACCACCAACAAGCCAACCTCTAAATCACCAACATGGAACACGGTAATGAAAAAGACACCTAAGGATACATGCACATGGTGTGATATCCATAAGAGTACTCTAAATATTACAAAGGATTATAAGGATGCAAAAATATTGATGCCATAAGCACATGAAGTGGATCTAAAAGATAATGTGTTTCCCACAAATCCCTTCAATCAGAAAAGTGGAATAACAACTATTGAAGAAGATTCTTATACTAATGTTGCCACTGCAACAATATACATCAGGAAGATGAAGAAATTTTATTTCACTCATATATGTGGGTGAATGGAAAGTCCTTACATTTCATAGTTGACAGTGGGGATCAAAAGAATCTAATCTTTGCTGAAGTTGTAAAGAGATTAAACATCATCCAAAACCATACTCTATGGGTTGGGTGAATCAATGAAGGGATATCTAGGTAAACAAACAATGTTGCTTATCTGATTCCATCAAACCATTCAAAGACGAGGTCATATGTGATGTGTTTTTGGTGTAGCCCTATATGTATCAACACCATGGGGTATATGAGTCAAGACCACACAATGTTATTTTCAAGGTGGATGAGCGAAAGTATCGAATCCCTAATGTAAGCCCTACAAAATATACTTTTTTAATTAATTCAAAATAATGTCAACATTTAATTTCCCATTCTGGACTCTTTGTATTGTTGATGATACAACATAAACAATAAAATAAAATTAGGAGTAATAAAAATCCCATAGTAGAAACCATTTTGGTTTAGAAAAATAAAATGGAGATAATGTTGGCAATATATCATAATGTCTTCACTTCACCAACATGGATTCCCTTGCACTGTCAAGTAAAGTGTTCAATCAACATCATCCCAGGCACACCTTTACCAAATGAACCTTTGTACAAGAGATCATTTATGCAAAATGATGAGAATAAATGACAGATTGAAGAGTTAATTTGAAGGGTCATATATGACCAAGTGCATCTCCTTATGGAAGCCCAATTATTTTAGCTTGAAAGAAATATGGCATGTGGAGACTATTGGCAAGTTGACTTCTTGAGGATGTATGACTCATTTTGTATTATCATCATGGCAAAAAAGTCATGTTTAGTTTCTGTCATGAAAGACAAAATGACTAGGTATGAAAACAGGGCAGACAAAGATACTCAACGATCAACACATCAGCGCACGTGCGAGAGATTGAGTTAGAGTATGCACATTCAGATATAAGTTGTATGAAATGTGTACATGCTACATCCATACATGCATTGTATGGAACAATAGTATGACAAAGTTACAGGCAGATCAGTAGACCAGCAGTCCAGAAGATAGAGCATGGAAGCCGACTACTGTTTTGATCAGCGTGAATTATTTTGTAATGTAATGGCTAAGTGCCTTTTGTTATATGTTTTTAATGATGTAATTATCATTGTAGTAAACATGCTTGAGCCAACTTGTTCTGAAGCATCGTATATTTTGTTTTAGGGCCGACTAGTGTTTTGTTTTGGGTCGTGCCTATTCGGATATGAACATATAAGTATGTAATGTAAAGTAATGTTATAAGAATCGATTAATATGAAAGAGGAAGATACAGAGGGATAGTATAATGAAGTCAGTATATGATATAGCTCTTTAAGAGAGTAAGAGCATTTGCGCATACACGAAACTGATCAGACAACAGTGTCATCATAGCAGTTCATTTTGATATAGTGCATATCATCTTTCAGAAGGTTGTAGCCTTCATCTTATTGGGAAGTGAGCCTAGGTAGTGAGCCATATACCTTTAACAGGGTTTTGTAAAAGACTCCTAATAGGGTCAGGCCTTTAACCAGGTCATTGTACTCATATTGTAAAGACTGCTTCTAACAGGGTAAAGAAACTCTCATAGGTTCATTATACTTAGTACAATATTTGTGGGTACTAATTCCCACCGAGGTTTTCCTCTGATCAAGGTTTCCCCGTAATCATATCATGTGTTATGAGTTCTTATGTTAAGCTTCATTC
>MU228511.1:333001-346320 GCA_018584345.1 Thuja plicata
CAAACACTGATTCACCCCCCCCCCCTCTCAGTGTTTCTAACAGAGACTATATATTGATTATTGTACTTTGAACAAGACCAATGTGAAGAATAGATATTCGAGCAATAATGATCTTTTAGATCAGCTTCATGGTGAAAAGTTCTTCACCAAAATTGATTTGAAATCAAGGTACCACCAAGTGTCTATTAATCTTGCAGATGTTTGGAAAATTGCCTTCAAGTCCAAGGAGAGGTTGTTTGAATGGTTTTTGATGCCTTTTGGGCTGACAAATGCTCTTTCCACATTTATGAGAATGTTGAATGGTATTCTCAAACCTTTCATTGACTCTTTTGTAATGGTTTACTTAGATGCCATACTCATCTTTAGTAAGACATGGGATGAAAATCTACAACATGTGGAGAAAGTGGTCTCAATATTACAACAACATAAACTCTACGTCGATAGAGAAAAGTGCTTGTTTGGGTTTGAAATCATCCAATATTTGGGTTACATTGTGGAGAAAAGAGGTGTTCATGTTGATCCTATAAAGATTCAAGTAATCAAGGACTGACATTATCCTAATAATATCACAAATCTTTGTATCTTCTTGGGGTTGACCAATTTCTATCGAAGGTTTGTACTTGGATCTTGTTAGAAATCATAAAAAAGGAAGTAGAGAAAATGAAAGAATCCAAGTGTGAGTGCATGAAAGGAATTTACCAAATTTACCAAGAGAGATAGAGAGGAATTAATTCAAAGTATCAAGCCAAGAGATCACCAAAATGCTCCAATAACCAAGACAAGAACACAAGGATTTGAAAGGGGAAAAACAAGAAAAACCCCTTGTGAAGAATATGAATATGGCACAAGGCCTAAAGAATGAGAGCAATGATCTCAATACAATATTGAAAGCTAGATAAGAATGTGAGGAGAAGTGAGAAAGAAGAGAATATTATTAAAGCAAGTGTGTGAGAGGCATCTCTTAAATAGAGATGAGTGGAGGAGTTTGCATGTAACTCCCATATTCTATGCATGCCATATTCACATTGTGTGTGTGCCAAATGTGAGATTCCTCTTAAGGAGGAATATCTAATTTTCTTATTAAAGGAATTACAAAATTGTAACATGTCCTCCTACTTGGACTAGAGGACAAATACAAATAAGGATACCTTGGTTTATCCTTTAATTATATATTTTCAACCAAGGAAAGATAAAATTCTAACACCCCCCTTTAATCTTTACTTGGGGGATTTACAACAAGGGAATTAAACCCAATTTTTTACAATGAGAGTGAAATGTCTCTTTACAAAATCTGCAACTTGGTCTTCAATATAAGGAAGATATGTGATTGTCTTGATCCAACTCTTGATGTAATCATATTGAAGTTATAGGACATGTGAAGAGGAATTGATTCCAACAGTGGGCCTTGAAGATTCACCTGAAACAAAGAAACAAAGAAACACAAACCAATGAAGCTATCCACAAGAAGAATATCATCTAATATTCAAGTTAGTGTAACTTTGAAACTATAATATCAAAAAATATCTTTAAAGAAATGCATCAGATTTCATCAAATAAAGGAGCTAAACATGAAATCAAGATACACCAAATGGTCAAGGTACCATAAAGAACAATCATCCTCTCATCTCAAAATAAATATGCTAATGCAGAAATGAGGCATGCATCAACATTGCATTAATCACATGGATATAGACAGTCCATTAATGAGTTATTGCAAGTGAATGGGTAGCTAATCCATAACCTCCATGATTCACGATCTAAGAAATGAAGAATGCAAACTCATCACATTAGTAAGGTTGAAAAGAAGAGTGAGGGAGAAGAAACCATAATCCAAGTAGAACATATATCTCAAGCACCAATAAGTATTAGAATTGATTAGCCAATCTGACTACACTTATGAACCATAAGCAATGAACCATTAAGGAGATGATAATTTAAACCAACATTAAGATTTACATAAATTGAACTAAGGATTAAGAGAGAGAGAGAACCATGTACCATATACTTGCCAATCATATGAGAGGAAAAAACAAACTTCAAGAAGGATTTCAAGAACAACATCTTCACCAAAAAAAATCAATGGAACAAGTTGATAAATATCAATTGAAGTAAGTGCATCCACTGCATCTTACAAATGGAACAAGTTGATCAACATCAACTGAAGTAAGTGCATCCATTGCATCTTACAGATGGAACAAGTTGATAAACATCAACTGAGTAAGTGCATTCATTGCATCTTATAGATGGAGCAAGTTGATAAACATCAACTGAGTAAGTACAACCCAGTGCATCTTACAAATGAAACAATAGAACAAAAGGAACTCATAAAAGATACAACATTAGATCATATAAAATATGAGAGCAATTAATTGTAAATAATGAATTAAACCATAGGAAGGCAAAGTAGAATGATTACTTGAGCAAATTAAAATCTTATCAACATGAGGGACATAAGGTAACAAATTATAATACTAAACAAAGGAATACCCCCTAAAGATGCACCATAACACTAAAAAGGGCTAGTAACATTATGACGAATTGTAAATGCATGACGGGATTGATTACCATTATCCTCCTTAGAATTAGAAGGTTGATTTTGATTCATGTGTCTATTATCCTTCTATTTTTTAAAGCAATTATTAGTAATATGACTGTCTTTCCCACAATAGGTGCAATGGGGTCATTGATGATTTGAGTTATGATTATTATGATTGTTATTATGAGAATAATTATAAGAGGATTATTATTATGAGTATGTGATTTATAAGTTTGATTTTGAGCTTTAGATACAAAAACATGTTCAAAAGACTTAATAGTACCAAATTGTAATAATTTAGCCTCCTCTTGACGTAACAAATTTCGAAAGATTGCATAAGTTAAATGAGGAGCTAAAGTAGGAATTGCAAGCTGAGAATGAATATTAGTGATAAATTGCTGAAATTCCTTAGGAAGACATTTCTTTAAGATAATAGTAATTAACGTAATATCACTTAAACTAACATTAACACCACTTAGTTGAGTTTTAATTGCATCAAACTTAAGTAAAAATTCATCCATATTTTTAAAATCGTTATACCTTAAGTCCTCCAAGTTGTCTTGGAGTTGAATCTTATGAGATTCAGATAAGCTATCATAAGTCTGTTGCAAAATGGTCCACGCTTCATGAGCTTTGGTGCAATGTCCAATTAGGACATATAGATTAGGAACGACGGAGAGACCAATCAAACCAAGAGCTTCTTAGTTTTTTTTTTTTCCCTGCATCTTTTTTATGCTTGTGAAGTAGAGGTAGCTGGTTCAATGGAAGCATCTGTAGCAACTTCAAGGTGTTTAAAACGAAATAGAAATGAAACATGTGTTTTCCATTGATGATAATTAGAGCTATTTAGTTTGATTTCAGGAATAAGAGTAGACATGTTGAAAGTGGCAAGACAATGATATCAAAATGAGATTAATTATGAACTTGATCTCTTTAAAAAAAATTAAAAATTTATTAAATGCTTAAAAAGGAGCTAGAATTGATAAAAAGAAATATTAAGAGTGAACAAGCGAATAAATAGATATATGGAACAATATTTAAATAGGTAAGAAATATGAGCAGTAAGTAGATTGATATCCGTTTAAATTTTTTGATTAAGAGATTAAATTTAACGATTAAACATAAATTTGTTAAAAAAACTTTGTTAATTTAAAAGTTTAAACAAATATGATTAAAGAACAACTAAAGAATCTAAGGATACGTGAAATAAATAATGATAAAGATGAATAAAGAAAAGAATATAATAGACAATTATTAGTGCTGCAAGAGACCTGCAAAAACTAAGAAATATGTTATAAGAATAGATGTAATAATAACTTGAAATGAAATGATTAAACTGCAACAAAATTATTAAAATGCAGAGATATGACTGTTTCAGAAATACAGTCCTAGTACGGGGGTCATATCTCCCAAATGAACTGTTGGATCTAGCTGAATTTAACATATGTGTTGTAAAACCTAATTATCTACAATGCCACCAAAGCGATTGACAATATTAAGTATATTTTAAAAGTTATTGAATAATGAGTGTAGGTCTATAAAACTGTCTTCAAAATGACAGTCACATATATGCAACACAATAAGTAGGAGATATGCTAGCATGGGATGCAACAAAGAAAAAAAGGAATGAACACGACAAAGAATGCAACACAATGAAGGATAAATACAATAATAAAGAGGTAGAAAATGAAGTGAAAGAAGCTAAAAGCCATCTTGCAAAAAGAAACTCTACTAGAGCAAGGAGATTTAAAACAACAAATAGAAAAATAAACAACTCAAATAGATGTCTATTAGAATCGATTAAATCCTACACCAAATGTATGAGGAATCTAATAAATCAGTAAAAAATTAGAGATATATTGAAATGTTGGATCTTAAAAACTGCAAAACAATCATTAGCACAGATTAACGTTATTACAAAGATGTTAGAACCTTGAAATATATAGATATACAACCAGCAAAAAGATTAGATAAATTGAAATTTGATAAAGAATGAATAATAAGCCTGCAGATCAGATTGTTAGGAAGAACAAGAATGCATGAAAAGGAAAACCCTTGGGGTTGCCCGACTAAGGGTGAGTTAGAAAAGAAAATTAGATTTTAATGATAAACAACATAATAAGCAAATCTGAAATCTTCCCTTGCGGTTTGCCCGATTGAGAGAGAGATTAGTACTAAAAAAGACTTGAAAATAGTGATAAAAAGACTTAGATCTAGAGGCAAGCCATCCAAAACTAAAAAAAAACTAAGATGTTAGATTTGCAAAACAATAATGAAGAAAAACCTGCAAAAAATGGTTAGATAAACAAAAAATGTTTTCTCCTTCACAACCGAAATATCCTTCACATTTCTCTATATGCAACACTCAACAAACAAGGATTAAACCTGCTATGATACCATGTTAGAAATCATAAAAAAAGAATTAGAGAAAATGAAAGAATCCAAGTGTGAGTGCATGAAAGGAATTTACCAAATTTACCAAGAGAGATAGAGAGGAATTACTTCAAAGTATCAAGCCAATAGATCACCAAAATGCTCCAAGAACCAAGACAAGAACACAAGGATTTGAACGGGGAAAAACAATAAAAACCCCTTGTAAAGAATATGAATATGGCACAAGGCCTAAAGAACGAGATCAATGAGCTTAATACAATATTGAGAGCTAGATAAGAATGTGAGGAGAAGTGAGAAAGAAGAGAAGATTATTAGAGCAAGTGTGTGAGAGACATCTCTTAAATAGAGATGAGTGGAGGAGTTTGCATGTAACTCCCATATTCTATGCATGCCACATTCACATTGTGTGTGTGCCAAATGTGAGATTCCTCTTAAGGAGGAATATCTAATTTCCTTATTAAAGAAATTACAAAATGGTGACATGTCCTCCTACTTGGACTAGAGGACAAATACAAATAAAGATACCTTGGTTTATCCTTTAATTACATATTTTTAACCAAGGAAAGATTAAATTCTAACAAATATCTCAATTAGAACTTCTTGATCTGAAACAACCTTTTGAAGTTTGAACTAATGCATCCAATTATGACTTGGGGGTAGTTCTCATGTAGCATGGTCATCCAGTGGCTTACCATAGTGAAACATTTTTCAGATATAGTAGAGAGACAATCATTCATACAAATCATAAACCATTACAATTTTTGCAAAAATAAGGCAGGTTCCAGAATAATATGTTAGGATTAGGTAATAATGAGAGGGGGAGGGGGGTGAATCAATATTACAACACTTTAAATTCAAACTTAATGACTTCCAACTTAACCATACAATATTTGAAATGAAAATAACATACACATAAAGAAGATAACTCATAACACCATGATTTTGTTCATGAGGAAACCCTAGCCAAGGGAAAACCCCAGTGGGGATGGTACCCACAAATTATGCACTAAAAGTATAGTGTCCCTTTTAGGAGACCTAGCCCAGTTAGGATCTAAATATTACATTAGTACATTTCCTTGTTAAAGGAATAGAAAACCCTGTTAGGGGTATACACTTAGCACACTGCTCTTACAATTAGAAAATTGTTAGACTGTTACAATGATTTACCAAAAGTGAATTGTACAAGCATCTGTTATGTTCAATTAGTCCCAATTATATCTCACAAAAACTTATGTCTGATTCTGACATCTCAATACATCTACACTTTTTCATCCATATCTTCGCATCTCAAAACATGTTCATATATACCCGATTTCATAATCAGCCAGCTCTCAAGAACATTACCAAACATGTCCAACACTTATCCAATTATCAAGTTTGTATTTTAATATCATACTATAAAAAAGTGGGATAGGATCCAATCCAAATAAAACTTAGCACTTCTAGATTCCACGTTATAAGTTTCTTTAATCTTCGCGACCATTCAACTGCTTTGTTTCGCATCTATATTGTCTTCACATGACTTCAACAGGTTGTAACTCTGTGAAATGAACTCCAAAACATAAGAAACCTTAAATAAAAGTCTACCATATCCAAAATACCTTCCTCTAAGCTTGCATTACTTATTTCACCATACACAGTGCCCGTTGATCAAAATTATACTTATGTACCCAGTAAACTGCTTCCCAGACTTAGTCATTTTTGTAGAACTGAATATCAAAATTGAGTTTCAATTCAAGAGACCATACATAAGAGTAGTGTTTCCATAAATGAAAACCTCTATACAATCCAAAATGGTCCACTTGCCAACATATTATACATCAGAGGTGGTTTGCGTACTTGCAACAATTCCACATCAATATTTGACACGATAAGGGTAGCAACAAAAAGGTTGAAAATTGTTTGAGTAGACTGTTAGTAATAACTGAGAGGGGGGGAGGGGGTGAATCAATGGCCTCAAAAATTAATCCTTAAATCAACCCTTTAAACATAGTACCACACAATTATACCTCTAGTTATCTTTAGTCCTATAAGATGAAAGCCTTGAAATACTTATATCAAATTACTACTTGTCAGAATGCTTTGTAAAACCTTCTTCTGTATGTTTATCGATAAGGAGTCTTTCTATTTATCAAAACATAGTAAATAAATAGTGTATACCAATCAATCCAGATTTACTTATGTGAAATGAAAAACAATAAAGTAATGACTCATAGACACATTAACACATGGATTTTTAACGTGGAAACCCTATTAAAGGAAAAACCACTGGGACCGGTACCCCAAATTTTCACTCTTCTGAAGTGAGATTGGTTAAGAGCCAACCCTGTTAAAGGTTACAAACACACTATTAAGTGTGACCTTGTTAGAGGATTTAAATAGATAGTTTGTCACTTATTATCTGACATCTAATGCTACCATCCTTGATCAAACACTCACTTGGCATGTCAATAGGTATTGGGCATATCCAATTCTAGTTTGTATGATCAAACTTTTTGATACTCCTTGGGATGTATCTCAATTACAAAAGACTTTAAAGTCCTCGGTTAAGAGACTTAATACAAGGTTAGACTGAAACAGTAAATTGATTTGTTCACATATACAACTAGAATTGCAGATTTTTAGTTCTATTGTAAGTGCATTACCTTTATGATCAATGTTATCAATTCAATACCTTTGCTCTAAACTGTTCTGCTTTGTGATGTTGTATCACTGTTCGTCGGTGTTCGTAGAATTTAGCTCTTTCCTTAGCTTGATTGATCAGGTCTGAATGAAGACTTTCTTCTCCTTCAACATCTATTTTCTTGTCACTCCCCTTATTCATATTGAATAAGCTTGTCTCTTAAATAGACATGATTTCACCATTTATTAGCTTTCTTGATCTTGGCATGATCCACAATTCTCGCCAATTAGATTTAAAGAAAAACTCTAGTTTAATCTCATAGAGATCTTCTTGCCAACTAGACAAAGCAACTTTAAATATTTTACTTATCTCCGGCTTTATCTTGTCGATTAAAACAATGATAAGTAACAATTAAGTCTATATTTAGCTCTTGACAGCTAAGCATTTTGTCATTTTTTGAACTCTCTATTCTGTCAGTCAATACTTCAGTTAGTCATCGGTGATAATTGACTGTTCCATCGGTGTGACTTCATTTTTCTTTGGGATCTCCGTCTGTCGAAAAACACTATAATTCTATCCGTCGGGTTACACTATGACTTTGCTTGTCGTTAATGCTGTGCATTTTCTCATCGGGTAACACTGTGAATTTTCTCTCTTACTCTGTCCATCGGTGTGCACTCCGTCGGTGTATACAATCAATATGTGAATACTTAACTTTTATGCATTACTGATAGCATAGCCTTGATTCATCAGTTCTTTGAATTCTTTAGCAGTATGTCCATGACCATACAGATTATATCAAGTTGACATCAATGACAATACAATACATTAACTAATTTAATGCCTTGCATTAACTTTCTATGTCTCTATGATCATCAACTTTAACATCTTCAAACATTTAATTAGTTATAGTTCATCAAACTCTCCCTTTGGCATTGATGGCAACACACTACATTATCACACTATATTATCACTAATACAATATGAAATATAACAATTGAAGTCCATCAAACTACCAATCTTATGTATTATAACCGATACAAACATCTAGTCCTTGATAAGCTCATATAGCTTAGATTTGATTCTTTTAGCTCTCTCTCTATCTTCAATCCCTTCACTGGATAGATGTAGAGTCTTTCTTCCTCAGATGTGATGTGTTCTTTTCCTGTATCAAAATCTCTCCGTTTCACTGTTCTCTTTTCTTTTGATGTCTCTTGTCAGCAATTCTCTCCCTTTGTATGTACTCTCCCTTTTTGGTTACATCTCTCTCTTTGGATAATGTGATGGATATAATCTCTCCCTAATGTGATAATAGATAAAATCTCTCCCTTTGACAACAATGCCAAAAAAATATTTGACAGTAATGCCAAAAAATCCTTTCTATCCATAATATACTCCTTGAATTTCCCAATCCATCAACAATACAACAACTTTGATGCTCAAAGTAGATAAATACCTTGGTGTGTATAGATTTATTTTGAAGTCCATCTATTTTCTTGCATCAACATGAATGATATTATGATAATATGTAGGCTGATGCAGTCTTCTAGTCATTTTATTGACTAGTAGACAAGGGTACGACCCCTAGTCTTTTTCTCAAGTACTCAAATGCATCCTTGGGCAGTGGCTTGGTGAAGATATCAGCTAATTGTTCCTTTGATTGCACATACTCAAGTATCACCTCTTTTTCTTGAACTTGTTCTCTCAAATAATGATACTTGATAGCAATATGCTTTGTTTTAGCATGCATGACTGGATTCTTGGAAATGTTTATAGCACTGGTATTATCACAATAGATAATTAATGGTTCAAGAATTTTCATATGCATACCTTCCAGTAACTATTTGATCCATGCAATATTTGAGTAGTTTGCAGCAGCAGCAACATACTCCACTTTTGCAGTAGACTGAGAGATGCATCCTTGCTTCTTGTTGATCCATGTGACAAGTTTGTCACCCATAAAGAATGCTCCTCCAGTTGTGCTCTTCCGTTCATCAATATTTCTAGCCCAATCAGCGTCGGTAAAGACCTTAAGTTCAAATTTTCCTTCTCTTCTATACCATAAGCCATGTTCCTTGTTATTCTTTAGATATCTTAAGATTCTTTTCACAACAGTTATATGTGATTCCCTAGGATTAACAGAAAATATTGCAACTATCCCTACTGCATGTGCAATATCTGGTCTAGTATGTACAACATACATGAGTTTTCTAATCATAAATCTGTACAAAGTCTAATTTACTTCTGATGACTTGTCCTCCTTTGTCAACTTACATCCAGTTGCCATCAGCGTTTCAACTGGCTTGGAATCTTCCATCTTGAATATTTTTAGCACTTCCTTGATGTATTCGGATTGTGTAATGAAAATGCCTTCATCTTGTTGCATGATCTGTAGACCAAGAAAGAACTTGATCTCTCCAAACATAGACATCTCAAAATATTTGCTCATTTCATTTGCAAATGATTTGCATAGCATATCATTGCCTCCAAATATGATGTCATCAACAAATATTTCAGCAATCAAAATGTTAGCTTCAATATCTTCCTTCAAATAGAGATTACTATTTTCACTAGTCCTTACAAATCCAATACTTATGAGATATGAATGCAGTCTTTCATACCAGGCTCAGGGTGCTTGTTTCAATCCATACAAGGCCTTGTATATTCTACATACCATGTTCCTCTTGTCTGGATTAACAAACCCTTCTGGTTGCTCAATGTATACCTCTTCCTCAAGTATTCCATTTAGGAATGCAGACTTGACATCCATTTGGTATACCTTGAATCCTTTACATGCAACATAAGCAAGTAATATTCTCACTCCTTATAGCCTAGCAATGGGTGCAAAGGTCTCTCCATATTTAATTCCTTCTTGTTGTGCATACCCCTTGCATACAAGTCTTGCTTTGTTTCTGGTGACTTCTCCATTGTCATTCAGTTTAATCCTGAATATCCATTTTTTACCGATGACATTCTTGTCATCTGGTCTCAGTACAAGTGTTCACGTCTTTTTTTTATCAATCTTCTCAATTTCTTCATTCATAGAACTAATCCATTCTTCATTATCAAGTGCAGAAATGACAAATTTTGGCTCAAAATTACAAATAAGACATCTTGTGTTTAGAGACTTACTTCTGGTTCTCATACCAGCCTTCTTGTCTCCTATGATATGGTTCTGTGGATGGTTCCTTCTGACATATCTGGCAAGTATAGGTTCAATTCTTTGTCTATCATCTTGATCATCATTGTGTCCTTCATTTTGATCTCTATCGCTTGGTACATCATCTTGAGCAATATCCCGATTTTTGGTAATTTTAGTCTGATGCTCGAGTGCAATAATTTGTTGCTCGGGAGCCATACATTGTTTCTTGGGTAGAGTTGATGACATGTAACTGATTAAATGTTTGATAATGTTAAGTTGAAGATAATTCAAGTCATAAATCAGTTAATAATTTGTATTGTCATTGATGTCAACTTGATATTATTTGTACGGTCATATACATAAAGCCAAAGACTTCAGAGAACTAAAATAACCAGGGTTATGCTTTCACAAATACATAAAAGTCATGTATTCACTAAGTGACAAACAACACCAAAGGAGTGCACACCATCGGTAAAAGAAAAGAGGAACAATCACAGTGTTACCCGATGATAGGAAGAACAGTGTTGCCTGACAAAGCAAAACCACAGAATGTCTAACGAGCAAAGCAAAGAGTAACCTGACAGAAGAAAATATAGTGTTTCCCAACGGATAGAGATCACGAAGCTAACTAGAGTCTCACTGACGGAACTGTCAGTTGTCACCGACAACTAATTGCAAAGGTGATCGACAAAATAGAGAGTTCAGAAAATGATAAAATATCTAGCTGGCAGACCTAAATAAGGAGTTAACTGGTTATCTACTTTGTTTTATTTGACCAGAGATAAGTGATTGATTTAAAGCTGATTTGTATAGTTGGCAAGAAGATATCTACGAGACAAATCAAGAGTGATGATTTAAATCTAATTGGCTGGATTGTTTTTCACGCCAAGAATCAAGAATCAAGAAATAATGAATATCATGTCTATATAAGAGACAAACTTAATTGATTTTTGCAATGCATGAAAGAGGGATTAAGGGGAGTGGATAGAAAGAGGCTGCTAAAGAGAAACTGATGAAAAATAACTTCATACTGTCCTGATCAATCAAGCTGAAGGAGAGCTAAGGAATTCTACAGACACTGACGAGTAGTGAGCACAACATCACAGAGAAGAAAGTGTGGAGCACAAAGAATTGAATTGATACATTGATTAGAGAGGTAATGTACTTAAATAGATCTGAAAATCTGCAATTCAAAGTTGCATTAGAAACAGGTCATAGTCTTTCAATTTAAACATTGAAGCATCAAGTCTCTTAGCCGAGCAAGACTTAACAATCTTCTATATATTGAGGTACATCTCAAGGAGTGCCAAAAAGGTTGATTCATGAAAGTAGCATTGGATATGCCTGATGCCTATTGACATTCTAAGAGAGAGGTTGATTCAAGGATGACAACATTAGATGCCTGATACTAAGTGACAACCTCTATGTATAAAATCCTCTAACAAGGTTGCACCTAGTAGTGTGTTTTTAACCTTTAACAGGGTTGGCTCTTAACAAGGCTCACTTCAGAAGATTGAAAATTTGGGGTGCCGGTCCTAGTGATTTTTCCCTTAACAGTGTTTCCACATTAAAATCCATGTGTTATGGGTGTATGATTCATTTCTTTACTGTTTTGTATCTTACATAATTCATTCTAGATATATCAGTATACTCTGCATATTTACTGTCTTTCACTAAATAGATGAGTGCTTATTGGTAAACATTAAGAAGAAGGTTTCATAGAGCAATCTGACAAGTAGTAAATTGATATAAGTTATTCAAGGCATTCATCTTGTAGGACAGAAGATAACTTGAGAAATAATTAGTGGTTATAAGAGTTGAAGGGTTGATTTAAGGATTAATTTTTTAGGCCACTGATTCACTCCCCCCTCATTTATTACTAACAATTGGTATCAAAGCTTGTGTGCTTAGAAGGAAGGTTTCAAGACCTAAGCCAAAGATCACAAGATGAATAGATGAGATGTGCCCAAGTTGAACAAAGATAATTTTGTTTCATGGCAAAGCAGGATAAGACTTCACTTATCAGGTATTGGTAATGATGTTACTCAATTCCTAGAAACTGAATATGTGTTGCCCATAGGAGCACCAATAGTTGAAAAAATGAGAGAGAAGCATGAACAAAGTGACATGATGATAGAGCTTGCTTCCTCACTCTCTGATGCTGAATTTGAAGATGTCAAAGAATGCAAAACTGCAAAGCAGTTGTGGGACAAATTGAAGCTTGTACATGGTGGTGACAAAAATGTTTTGAGAGCCAAGGAAAAAATCCTTAGAGGAAAGTTTGATGATCTCAAAATGAAAGAAGCTGAAAACATCACTCAGTACAACACAAGAATCAAAGAGGTATTCAATGCTATCTGAGGAGTTGGAGGTGTACTAGAAGAATATACAGTGGTAAGTAAAATTATAAGAACCTTACTACCTACTTATGCTATTAGAGTATCTCCCATTCAAGAAATGAGAGCAGTAACAAATTGCAATGTTACTCTAGACAATATAATTGGAAGAGTGATTTCATTTGAGATGAATAACTTTGATAATAGTGTCTTACCAAACATAGAGTCTGCATTCAAAACTTCTATGAGAATAAGTAAATCAAGTCACAAAAACACTATGAGAAAAGA
>MU228511.1:362107-372182 GCA_018584345.1 Thuja plicata
TAGTTCAGAGTAAAGAAGTGAGACTGGATTATGTGAACACTAAAGAACAATTAGCAAACATATTCACAAAAGCACTACCCAAGGATGCTCATGAGTATCTATGAGGTAAATTGGGGGTGATTCCCCTCACTAAAGCTAATTAAGTTCTATATAGTACTGTTGTATCAAATATTTCACTCAGAAAATCTGACACATTGATGCACAGTAAGACACACTTTAGGATGCTGGCTAAAGTTGTGAAGATGAACAAGGATAGAAAAGAAAAATTAGTCATACTGAAGATGATAGAATTAGCACGATACTGAAGATGCATATGATAAAGATATTGACATCTTTGGCATTGTTGTCAAAGAGGTAGAGATTACCTGTAAAGAAGAAAAAGTGAAGGAAGAGATTGCTGAGAAAGAGAAATTACAAAGAGGGAAAGATTACATAGAGGCAGAAGTTAATATTGAAACATTGAAGTGATTATCTACTCAGAGGAGTCTATAGATGACTAGACACATGTAATGACAGTGTGATTACAGACACAGAGGGAGAAATGTTTTACAGACAAGAATCAGAATGAAGCTAAAGACATTAATGAAGATTCGTTCATATCAAGGAACACAGATGAATTTTTGGATTGGTTGGTAACTATGCTTGTTAAATTATTGCTTTAATACTTTGTGTTTCCATCAATGCCAAAGAGGGAGATTGTTGGAAAGTCACATTGCAAGCAATTGTTATTTTTTCATTGATGTCAAACCTTTACTGGTGAGAATATTGCTATTTGTTTAAGTACCATATCTATTGTTGATGAAGAAGATTAAACAAGAAGACCAAGTGAATGGTTGAGTTAAGGAAATTCAAAGGGTATTTGATTAGTTGGCACTCTGGCAAAGTAATTAGTTGTTTATCTTTCAACGACAGTTTTTCTGGTTGTTCTGTGCCGAGCAAGTTTGTCTTGTGCCGAGAAAAGTTTCTCATGAGAAAAGTTGCTTGTGCCAAATAAAGTTGCTTGTGACGAGAAAAAAGTTGCTCAATGCCGAGCACCATTGCAATTGCCGAGAGGAAACAGTGATGAAGGCCGACTTACAGAAGTTTGATTATTGATGAGATTTGAGATCTCCAGCCGACTTAGTTGATTTTATTGGGATATGAAATGTTAATTGAAGATTGATCCACATCATTTAATGTATGCGTAATTGTAATTAATGCATGGTTTCAAGATTTAATTAGAGACTACTTTGGAGAAGTAAATGTAATGCAAAGATGGAATGATCCGTTGTATTTGACCTAACCTAAGATCTACGATCTTGTTTAAGCGGCAAAAGATTTATCTGACCTAGATAGAGAGGTATATGATAACCTCTGGGGTTATTCACTGTGTGTGCAAGTGTGGATGAATGTATGAGTATGCAAGAAGTTTGCATAGTTGATTTACTATTTAGCATGATCTAGCAGAGAAGGCAAAAGGCAGAAGCAGAGTGTTGTATGTGTGATTTCTTGATGGATTTCCAAGCATATCATAAGATTGAAATGAAAATGTAGGCTATCTAGTAAGTTAACATCAGAGCTATAATTGGATCTGAATTGCAAACTAAGTTGTATGTACCAGATCACAAACTGCTAAATACTTTCTTACCATTGTATCAGTTAAATCCTTTAACAAGGTTGAATTAACAGTCATTTGTATAAATCCTCTAACAAGGTGACATTTAGATTGGAATGTTCTAAGTACTCTAACAAGGCCACTCCTGACAGGGTGATTAAATCCTTTAACCAAGTCACACCTAGCAGTGTGTTATTGTAACCTTTAACAGGGTTGGCTCCTCACAGGGCATCACTTCAGAAGAGTGAAAACTTGGTAGCATGTTACTGGTGGTTTTTCCCATATTGGGTTTCCATGTTAAATACTTGTGTCAACTTATGTGAATTCTAATGTTTTGCTTTACTGTTATGTTACTACAAGCTAATTTCAATTGATAGTAAACTGCATGATTAAAGTTGTCGATTTATGCTACTGCTGCCGAGTAGATCTGAAGTACATAAAGTTTTTATTTACTACATCTAGACCTGAGGATAACTGATTCAACCCTCCCCTCTCAGTTATTCTAAATTCATTCTAACAATTCTTTACCCATGTTTGGGTTCATTTGGGGATACCAAAGAGCATCATTTGAGATAGGCACAACACATTTATTGAATTTTTTTGATTAGTGCATTGGGTAATGATGGATACTAAGCTCAAAATGTCTACAACACTGTTAGAATAACTAAGGGGGGGAGGGGGGGTGAATCAGTTGGAATCAGTGCCCTCACAAATTATCCTATAGTCCCAAATTCCTCCAGATTTATACCAAAACAAATTCAAACATATAATTCAACTTGATGAAAATGTATTCTGTAATCTTAAAATTTCATCAATAGTGTTTACCGAAGGTCAGTAAATTAATACTATGATTACCGATCTAGGTCAATAAAATTAAGTGTAAAGTAAAATAACAATCCACAACATTCACACACATTGACACAGATTTTTAACATGGAAACCCTGCTAAGGGAAAAACCACCTAGGACCGGTAACCCAAAATATTTTCACTCTTCTAAAGTGATCTCGGTGAAGAGCCAACCCTGTTAAAGGTTACAATGCACATTGTTAAATGTGATCTGTTTAGAGGATTTAAAACTAACAGTTCTCTCTTGACCATGCATTCACTATGGGGTTAACAAGAAAACACTCAACATTCTTTGAATGTCATAATAAAGGCTTTCACTGTCCTACTCGGTTAAGAGATTGATCTGTAGCAATGGTTAAATTGATACAATAATGATTTGATTCAAATACAACTCTATTTTGTAGATATTTTGATCTATTCTAAGTACATAATACCTCTGATCAATTTGTTCACTTCAGTTCATCTCATACTTCATACTTGTTCTGCTCGGTAATGCTCTTTCCTCTATTTTCTCAGCAATGTCTGCACAAAAAAAATGCTCGATTCTGTCTTTAACCAGTTTGACCAATCATGCATAAAATACACATTTGTGCATCATAGCATCATGTCCACACTATTAAAAAATGAATCTCTTATCTCTTATATAGACATCATGTCTCATTTAATTTTCATCCTTCAAATTTTGCTGCTTAATCTCCATCATTGATTTAATCGTTTAAACCTTCCTGGACAATTGTGTTAAAAACATGTTTCAATCTTTGTCATATGATCTTCATTATATTTTCATAACTGTTTGATCAAATAACACACTTTATCTTTTACCTTGAAATCATCAATTTCCATCTCAACATCTTAGTCGGCCTTGGTTTGATTATATTGCTTTATCAATAGTCATGTCGGTGATCCCTTGCTCGGTTATCATTGTGCTTAGTATACACTATGTTTTACTTGGTTTAAACTGTCTCTTGGTGTATACAGAATTCTTCATTTACCGACCATGTAAACATTGTTTGTTTCATATATTTAATTCATAACAAATGTTTTCCACCATAATAATACTCAAATAAGTTGACATTAATGACAATACATTAACTGATAATGTTTATCATCACTTCTGCAACTCGGTTGAATATCAACAAATGACTTCAAACATACAATCAGTTGTAGTTCATCAATCTCTCCCTTTGGCATTGATGGAAACACAATATGAAATATACAGTATAAAATTCCATACAACAAATACCAAACATCTGTTCTACAACTGCAACAATTTTGTAGCTCACCCTAGCTTGAATATAATCTGTGTCAGTATAAAAACTCACCATGCAGACTCTCCCTGCAGTTTTGACTTTTCAACTCTTGCTTGAATCTCTCTGTAGATTAGATATGTCTCTCCCTTTATTTTTTATCCCTTTAGTGAATAGATATTTTATTGATCAACTCTCTCCTTTTATATTTCATGAATCTCTCTCCCTTTGACAACAATGCCAAAAAGAAATATATAGCTCTTCAGTAGCCAAATAAAATATCTCTAATTTTTGGTGTAGTAGGTACCTTTCAGTGTACTAATATTTCTGTGTTAGTCTAGTCCATCTTTGCATCAACATGATTGATATTCTGATTTCATGTAGGTTGATGCAACCTCCTAATCACCTCAGTTATCAATAAACAAGGCACGAACCCCTAGTCTACCTCTCAAGTACTCAAATGTATCCTTCGGTAAGGGTTTTGTGAATATGTCTACAAGTTTTTCTTTTGATTGTACATATTCCAATATTAATTTTTTTGTCTTGTACTTGTTCCCTTAAGTAGTGATATTTTATAGATATGTGCTTTGTCTTAGCATGCATCACATGATTCTTTGAAATATTTATAGCACTTGTATTATCACAGTAAATCATCACGGATCAATGATCTCTTCATTCATTCCTTTCAATAGTTGTTTTATCCATGCTATGTTAGAACAATTTGCAGCAGCAACAACATACTCTGCTTCTGCAGTTGACTAAGATATGCATCCTTGCTTCTTGCTTATCAAAGTAACTAGTCTTTCTCCAGTAAAGAATGCTCCACTAGTAGTACTACTCTTTCTATCATCTATATTCCCAGCCCAATCAACATCAGCATAAAATTTTAATTCAAACTTTCCTTCTCTTTTATACCGTAGTCCATAATCCTCAGTATTCTTCAAATATCTAAAAATTCTTTTTACAACAGTCATATGTGATTCTTTGGGAGTAGCAGAAAATATTGCAACTATTCCAACTATGTGTGCTATGTTAGGTCTTGTGTGTACAACATACATCAATTTAAAAATCATAGATCTGTACAAAGTCTGATTTACCTTAGGTGTCTTGTCTTCTTTTGTCAGTTTGTATCCTGTCACCATAGGTATTTTGGCTGGTTTGATTCTTCCATTCTGAATATCTTTATTACTTCCTTGATGTATTTTGATTGAGTAATGTAGATACCTATAGCCTGTTGTAAAATTTGCAATCCTAGAAAAAAATTGATCTCCCCAAACATCCACATTTCAAATTCTTTCCTCATTTCCTCAGCAAATGAAGTGCATAAGTTATCATTACCTCCAAATATAATATCATCAACAAATATTTCAGAAATAAGTGTCTTATCATTATTTCCTCCTTTTAAATACAAATTGTTGTTGTCACTTGTTCTAATAAATCCAATACTTATAAGATAAGAATTTAGTCTTTCATACCATGCTCTCAGTGCTTGTTTCAATTCATATAAATCTTTGTGTAAGTTACATACCATGTGTGTTTGATCAGGATCAAAAAATCCTCCAGGTTGTTCAATGTATACCTCTTCTTCTAGTATTCCATTAAAAAATGCAGAATTCACATCCATATGATATACCTTGAATCATTTATATGCAACATATGCAAGTAGTATTCTTACTCCTTCAAGTCTAGCAACGGGTGCAAAAGTTTCTCCATATTCAATTCCTTCTTCTTGTGCATACCCTTCACAAACTAATCTTGCTTTATTTCTAGTTACATTCCCATATTCATTTAGTTTGCTTCTGAAAATCCATTTGGTGCCAATGACATTTTTATCACTCGGTCTCGGTACTAATGTCCATGTCTTATTTTTTTTACCTTCTCAATTTCCTCATTCATAGCATTAATCCATTCTTCATTTTCTAATGCATCTCTAACATTTCTGGGATCAAATTCACAAATTAAACAAGTGTCATCTCTAAACTTCTTGTCATCATGCCTACTCTTTTATCTCCAATAATATAATTCCATGGATGATGTCTTCTCACATATTTAGCAAGTACATGTTCAACTCTTTTTTCTTCATTATCTTCTTCTGTAGGTTCATTATCTTCTAGTTCATGATCTTCGGTTTCAACATTTTCCTGATTCTCAATCTGTGCTACCTGTTGCCCAATGACATTACCCTATTGCATGATAATGCTAGGCATTTGCATCGGTATAGTATCAGGTTCTTCCCAGTAAAAAAATTAATTGTAATCCTCAGGTTCTTTCATGTTGTCCTCATAATTTAGCTCAGCAAATTCATCAACTTTCACATTTTCACTCACAATGATTTTGTTAGTTATCTTGTTCAAACATTTGTAAGATTTACTCTTAGTAGAATATCCAAGAAATATTCCTTCATCACTTTTTGAATCAAATTTTCCATCATTTTTCAAAATATAACGACTTCCAAATATTCTAAAATAGCTCACATTAGGTGTATACCCATACCATAGCTCATAAGGTGTTTTGTTTGAATTTCTTCAGTTGTACTCAGTTTAGTGTGTAAACAACTATGCTGACTGCTTCTCTCTAGTATGTTTGTGAAACTTTCTTTTTAATCATCAGTGTTCTGGCACAATCAACAATTGATCTATTTCTTCTTTCAACAATCTCATTCTATTGTGGTGTCCTCGGTGCAGAAACTTATCTTTTGTTCCATACTCATTACAAAATTAGTGAGCTCATCAGAAATAAATTCACCTCCTCTGTCAGATCTCAAACACTTCAGATCTCTATGAGTTTCTTTTTCCACTTTAGATTTGTACCACTTAAACATCTTAAATGCTTTAGATTTTTCTTTTAAGAACATGTCAGTCATCATCCTAGAATAGTCATCAACAAATAAAATAAAGTATTTGTCCCCATAATAGCTCTCTGTTCTCATTGGTCCACATAGGTCTGTATGAACTAACTCCAAAATATCATTAGATGAAAAATTCTTGCTCTTGAAACTAGATTTTGACATTTTTACCATTTGTCATTTTTTGCACATTACATGGTATGGTTTAGATAAGCTCGGTAAGACTCTAAATTTTATTTTTCTACTAATTTTAACCATGTTGTCAAAATTTACATGACAAAGTATTTTATGCCATAACCATATATCTTTATTCTTTGCCAATAAACAAGTAGTTTCAGCTGTGTCAAGATAGAATAGGTTACCTTTAGATTGTTCACCAGTACCGATCAACTTTCCTTTTCCATCATAGATTCTTGCTTTTTCTATTCTCAAATGCAACTCGGTGTCCTGTGTTATTCAACTATGAAACACTCAATAGATTGTAGTTAAGTCCTTTTACCCAATAAGCATTTTCACATTTGATTTGATTGTTCAGCATAATAGTACCTTTTCCTTTTACTTGACAGGGTGTGATGTTTCCCATTCTTATTGATCCTCTATCATAATGTTGAAGAAATTCAAATTTTCCTTTATCACCAGTCATGTGATGTGTACAACCACTATCAATAACCCAAATATAATGTTTACTAACTTTAGAGATAAGTATTGTTTCTACATACATTTCATCTTCATCTAAATCATCTTTCAAAGCTACAAACGCTGTCTCAATATCTTCATCACTTTCAGAACCGTTGTTATTATTTTTATCTTCAGAAATGTAACAAGATTTATTACCTTTATCCTTGTAATCTCGGTTATCTCTTTTTTCATACTGTCGGTTGCTTCGGTAGTCTTGGTCATCCTTTCTGTCATTAGATCTATCATTTCTTTCATCATTATTTCTGTTAGGGCACCTTGTAGCAAAATGGCCAATCTCTTTACAGTTAAAGCATATCAAAGATAGTTTACCTTTATATCTTCCTTTACCTTTGTGTAATCTTCTAACCATTAAAGCTTCAAGTTCATCAAGTTCCTTGTCATCACTATCATTGTCATTGTTATTTCTGATTATGTGTTTGCTACTAGATTTACCAATTTTCAAAGTAGACATAAATGCGGATTCCATAGATGGTACAATACTATTATAAAAGTTATTCAACTCAAAATAAATCAATCTTCCAACAAGACTATCAACAGTAATGTTATTTCCAGGTGTGGCTCTCATTTCATGTATTGCAGAGACTCTTATAGAATAATAGGCAATATAGTTCTAAGAATCTTACTCACAATAGTGTCTTCATCAAAGGTTCCACCAGATCCTTGAATAGCATTCACAACTTTTTTAATTCAGGTACTATTCTGTGTTATTTTCTCTCCTTCATTCTCATGTCATCAAACTTTCCATGAAGACTTTCATATTTTTCTCTCAGAACATTTACATCTCCTCCATAAACTAGTGTAAGTTGGTCCCACATTTTCTTGGTAGTTTTACATGTCTTGATATCCTCAAATTCTGCATCAGTAAGTGAAGAAGCAATCTCCACCATTATAAGTTTATGCTCATGTTTCTCTTTCATCTGTGTTACAGTCAAAGGTCCAAAAGGTAGAATGAATTCATTGTCCAGATAATCTACAATATTGTCTCCAATCCCTGATAGGTATAGTCTCATTCTTCTTTTCCATGTCGAGAAGTTATCCTTATTTAGCATCGGTGCGTCTCTCTTATACATATTTTGATACTTATCTTAAGTCCTTCAAAAATTTCTTCTAAACATTGTATGCTCTCTGATAAGCATTGTATGCTCTGATACCAATTGTTAGAATAACTGAGAGGGGGGGGGGGGGGGTGAATCAGTTTGACTCAGTGCCCTCACAAATTATCCTACAGTCCCAAATTCCTCCATATATATACCAAAACAAATTCAAACATATAATTCAACTCGGTGAAAATCTATTATGTAATCTTAAACTTTCATCAATAGTGTTTACCGAATGTCAGTAAATTAATATTGTGATTGTCGATTTAGGTCAATAAAATAAAGTGTAAAGTAAAATAACAATCCACAACATTCATGCACATTGACACATAGATTTTTAAAGTGGAAACCCTGCTAAGGGAAACCAAATATTTTCACTCTTCTGAAGTGAGCTCGGTGAAGAGCCAACCCTGTTAAAGGTTACAATGCATACTATTAAATGTGACCTAATTAGAGGATTTAAAACTAACAGTTCTCTCTTGACCATGCATTCACTATGCAGTCAACAAGAAAACACTCAACATTCTCTTAATGTCATAATAAAGACTTTCACTATCCTACTCGATTAAGAGATTTATCTGTAGCAATGATTAAACTGACACAGTAATGATCTAATTCAAATGCAACTCTGTTTTGCAGATATTTGGATCTATTCTAAGTACATAATACCTATGATCAATTTGTTCACTTCAGTTTATCTCACACTTCATACTTTTTCTTCTGGGTAATGCTCTTTCCTCTGTTTGCTTGACGACGTCTGCAGAAAAAAATGCTTGGTTCTATCTTTAACTAGTTTGATCAGTCATCACTACTACATTTGACCTCATTTTCTACCAAAAATTTTGACCATCAATTAAAAATATTTAGGTTGGTCAGATTATAGAAGGAAAACTTCTTTTTTTTTTAATTCATGCCCGTGTTAGTCAAAATTTTGACCAATACCATGTAGGTCAAAATTTTGACCAACACGGGCATAACTTTAAAAAGAAAAAAGATTTAGAATCTCATTTCATTGTTTGGTTTTAAGTTGGGAGCGTGAAGGAGCTGGAGCCTAAAAAAGATTTCACATCTCATTTCATTGTGTGGTTTTAAGTTGGGAGCGCGAAGGAGTTGGAGCCTGCGATTGTTTGAAGTTTTATTTGGTGAGAGTAAAAGGAGGACTACCTTTCTGTGAGGGTTTCCACTGTGGTTTGGTGTAAAAGGAGGACCACCTACCTGCAAGCTATTGCCACTATGATTTGGTTTAAAAGGAGGACCGCCTATAAGGATTTCCTTACTCTGCATTTGTTTGGCATTGTTTTATTGCTTACCTACTTAGGGCCCGTGAGCAATGTGCTAGGGCATCATGTATTTGGTATTTGCTGGCACATTTTTAACATTAAAACTAGGGTAGTCAACTTTCTACAGTTGGTTTTCTATGGACTCTTTTAGACCAAGTGTGACTGTATACACACTATGGCTTTCGAAGTGCTTAAAAAGACCACAAATAACAAAGAAACCATAGACTCCTTGCACTCCAAAGACTCCAAACCTTCATCAGTCTTTTATAATGTCTAAAAATGAACAAACCTTAAAGGAATAGGGCTCAGTCCACCGATAACCCCAAAATCCCCAAATTTAGCACTTTTAAACCCTTAATCCAAGGGTTTCTTAAATCTCCTACCTCCGATCACTTCTAGGTCAAATAGGTGGTTTAGTGAGTCCAATTGAGTGCAAATCTTTGACAACCATTGGTGGTTTACTGAG
>MU228511.1:394625-410788 GCA_018584345.1 Thuja plicata
TCTCTTCCTAAGTGTGAAGTTGCATTGCACTTAAACAACAAAAAAAAAAAAAAAAAGGAAAAAGGAAAAAGGAGGAGGGTGTGAAGTTGCAAATCATTGCTAGTTTTAAGTTTTAAGTTTCAAATTGCAAAAATTCTCTAAAATCCCCAATTCCCAAGTTTCAAATTGCAAAAATCTCTAAAATCTCTAATTCCCAAGTTTCAAATTGTAAAAATTCTTTGAAATGAAGGTGCAAATTGCAAATTGACTTTCAAACTCTGAGTCACAGTTGTAAAGTGGGTTCTGAATCTGGAAATGCACATTATATCGCATATTGTTCATTCAAATTCCATTCCCCAACTTGCATAAAAGCACTTCCAAAGTGCTTCCTCAACTCTGAAGCCCATGATGAACGCAATAAAGTGAAATACAAGCAAAAGTTGAAACATCAACAATAATGGATGCGTTGAAAAATCTTTTGAAATGCTTAAGCGAATGTCATATACAAGCAGATGAAAATAAAGTTTTGTAGCCTTTGCCAGTGTCCTCCATATTTGCATCAAAATGGGAGCTTGTGGGTTAGGTTTGGACATCCATCAATGCATATAGGAAGATTTTTATCAGATACTATATTTGGAAATGCCTGGGTTTGACATGAATGCAAGGAAAGTGAAATTTTTTTGATAAAATTCTCCAAAGATTGTAGTGGGAAAAGGTGCAGAAACAGAGAAGGCTCGCCAATTGTTTGACTAAATGCATCAAAATAAATGTAATCTCATGGAACAACTTGAACGCTTTTTATCAAATCTTCAAAGACGGAGTAAGCCAATTATTTGATAGAACTTCTCAAAGGAATTTGCACGACAAACGTATAGGCAAAAGGTGTAGACACAGAGGAGGCACGCCAACTGTTTGACTAAATGCCTCAAAATAAATTTAATCTCATGGAACAACTTGAACACATCAGACACAGAGGAGGCACGCCAACTGTTTGACTAAATGCCTCAAAATAAATATAATCTCATGGAACAACTTGAACACATTATGCCGAGTGATTGTAGCTATTTCAAGTTCTATTGTTGAAAAATTAGTGTTTGGTGACAGTTGTTCAAAATTTACTGAACTTATTTGAAATCATGAAGGGAAGATGTAATAAAGCTATAATTACAAGAACATCATGTATGTGGTGGGACAATACCCAAGGTTTTTAAGAGCCCACTGAAATTTTGAAAACTGTTAATAAGTTTTTTGATTTCATGCACAAAACTAATCCTGGAGTGCAGGAAATGGCATGTGTACGTTCCTAAAGATAGCACAAAAGTGCAAGATAGAGTCTGTCCATATTGGAGAAGCTGTGTCATTTATTTCTGAACTTCTAACCAACCTTGCAACAATAATTACTGATCTTGAACCCCATTAAAAATTCATCCATTTTATGAATCTGAAAGGCAAATGATTTAAGCTGAATCAGACACACAAAACTGAGCTGAGTATCTTCAGAGGTTAATGGAACTTCTGAATCATGGATGGCTGAAATCATCGAAGGCAGGCAAATTGTTTCTAAAACAATAGGAAGTTATTAAAACAGTGCTACACACATAAGTGTGGTAAGTACTCAGAATCCACATGTAAGAAAATAAACAACATACCTAATGTAAGAAAATAAACAACGTACCTACAAAAGATGTGACACAAAGATATATCTTAGGAAAACTCTTATGACAGAAAAACCCAGCCTTTAAAAGCATCCATCATCTATATATTATTTAACAATACATCCATTACAATATACCATGAACGTCTTTGAAACCCCAATCATAAATAAGCATTCCATGTGAACAAGCAAACAACCGCACATCTCATGTCATGCTTCCAACATCCACAAATGCTAACCTAACTCACCTTAACTACTACCCTTGTGGTTGCTTTTATAGAAACAAGCTCCCACAAAACTACTAAGTGGTATTACTTAAATCATGTGCTAAAACCATCTGCTACCTTACCTCATTGACCCATATTCAATATTAGGTACATTATTTAATTATTTCTTCAATATTAAATAATCATATCAAATAATATTACAATGTTATAATACAATTCATCAAGTGGTCCCAACAATATTCTCAAAGGATCTCTACATGTTGCACACCTACCTAGGTGCTCCTAGGTGTGACATTTACATAATAAAAATAAAATAGTACAATAATATGATGCACATATTAGGTAGCAATTTGTACCTCCTATGGTGATTCAATTTTGGGCAGGGATGCACAAAATGCACTTAATATATTTTATGTAGCCTTTTGATGTACATTGTTATTGTTACTTTTAATTGACAATTGTATTGTCTTATGGTTTTATTTTCAAGGCTCATTTGTTCAAACTTTATATTATGTACACCATTTCTTTCCTCCCTTATCTTTCTTTTTGGTCCGCAATTCAATTTAATTTCAATTATGATATGCTCTCTAATATTTTCATGATAGATCATAGAGCATGATCTAAAACGTTGATGTAAAAAAAGTTTACACAATCTAGACTAGAAGCAACAATAGTTTAATTTCATGAATCGTATAAACCTACCAATTACTTTCTCAAGTTATTATTATTTGAACAAGTACAAAGATGCAAAAAACAAAAGACTAAAATTTAAAAGCTCCAATTTAAAAATAATTTAAAATCTCAAGCAAGTGTGATTTCTCGTGACAAGTTTGTTGTATGATAAATCTACTCTCGCCTTAAAGATAATATGAATTTGCCCTCCTCAAACTAGGTTATGTGAAGTCTATTTAAAAATTTTATTTATTTATTTTCCTACATGTTTATTCTTTAAAATTTTCAAAGGGTCTTCATGTAACTTTGTAAGCAATGAGATGAGCAAAATTTTTAAAGGGGTTGTAAGCAATGAGATTAACAAAGTCTACATGTTTTTAATATATTTGTTCATGAACATGAAATAATTTTAGAAGTAGATGGATTACATTTTGTGGGCATGTTGAAATTTAAAAAATTAAGAGGTTGAAAGAGTGACATATTTTTTTAATGGAATGTGGTTTGTTAAACTATTTAAAAAATAATTCATTTAGAAACTAGTTTTTGGTAATTTTGTTTTTGTGAGAGTCAAATCTTTTTTTTAGGGCATTAATTATTATGTCTCAATATATTTTTACAATGTGGTGAAGTTTTGTTGCAAGGAAGGATATTTCCTTTCATTGAATTTCCTAGCCTTGTCAACATTGAATTATATCAAGGTTGTTTATAGCTTTAAGAAGTATAATAGATAAGAAAGATCAAAATTTTCTTCACCAATGAAAGGTCAATAGGGAGAGAAAATGACAAGTTCGAAAGATATACACTTCTAGAGAGAGTTTTGGGTTGGAAGTGTTTTATGCAATGAACATTTCTTTAGCAAGAGAGTTGGGTAGAGAAGTAAAGTTCCAAGTAGAATACAATTTGTATTAAAACATAATCCATTGAGAAAATAGTGGCTTAGAGGATATGTAAGTGTGTAAATATACTCCAAGTAAAACTATACTAGGTGAGAAGATGTAAGAACACTCTCCACTGAATAAATATGGGTAGAGGATTGTAGAGATTTTGCATCTTTTAGTGAAAGTTGGTTAGAGGACATGCTAACATATTTGAAGAGGAAAATTATGTATCGGTATTAAGATTCTCGGTGATTGAGTAGTTTTAGGAAGATCTCTTAATGGAATAGTAAATGTTTGGTCTTGAGAAGGCTTATAATAATTGAATTTGTAGAGAGGATAGAGAGGGAATTGTTTGAAAAGGGCTACTAAGAAGATGAACCTTTGCAATGTAAGTGTTGGATGTTATTAATGAAAGAAAGATAAAATTAGTAATTTAAGAGGGTATTAAGGGTTAGTAATTATTAAGGATTTCATGTCATTAGATGAAATTCTCAGGCATCCATGCATAGTGAAGTTCTATGAAAAAAAACAAAAAGCATAAGTTTTAATTTCTTTGACTATAAAAGATGAGTATGAATTGAACTTTGATAGATGAACTTGAGGATAAGGAAGGATTTATGATTTTTTTTTTTTGAATAAAAATAACTATCATAGGTATGTCCTTTGGAAGACATAGCTTTTGAAGATTCCCTAATTCATACCTTTATGTTAAGTTTAGTATAGCTTCGTGAATTCATGCACTTAGTTCACAATTCACTTCTACATGTCCTATTTTCAAACTTGGAGGATATTGCCGACTAAATGTGGCTAATAATATATCTAATGCATGTAGCATGAATTTTGGGGTAAGCTCAATATTCGAGTTGATAAACTTGCTTATGTGAAAGTGGATGCATTTGAGTTGTAATGGGAAGTTTAGTTACCTTTTTTTCACTTATTTGCCCTCATACTAAATGGTGGTACCATATTTTATGTGTTTTTCAAAAACAATGAAAGTCACAGAAAGTTGAAAGTTAAGGGGAACTCTCTCTTCCATCATGATTATAGGTTGAAGATGTTACAAAGGGATATTTGTAGGTTCAAGGCTTAGGAAGATGAAAGATGAAAGTTTATTGTCAGCATTTTTTTAACACATAATGTGCTTAAGAAAAGTATTATCTTTTATTGGTTTCTTATCCTTAATTACATCATAGTGATATACACTAAATGTATTAGTTATAAATCCATTTATTTAAATTTATTGATTAGTCTACATCTAAATGAATCACCTTCTCACATTTGTCACATCCTATCTATATTGAAATTCCAACTAAATATCACTATTTTATCATTTATTTTTTGTACATTTAATCTTCTCATACTACCAACTATAACTTTATTGATCTCTCAAAATAAATTTCAAGTTTTCTAATATTATTTACTGGGTCCTCACTAGCTTAACTAGTGAAGCTGACGAGTGTATTTGGACTTATAATCACATCAAGTTGCTGTATTATAAACTCACTTGGCGTCTAAGAAAGAAGTTAGAAGCTCCACTTGTACCAGAAGGGATCTACGCATTCTAGGTGATATGTTACAATGCCTCACCCAACTCAGATCACTATTTACGCAACCTCATGACAAAGACAGGCTTTGCCATATTTGCTGTCACTTGAATGCTTGATAATGTAGCCATAATATGGAGGAAGGCAAACAGAAATCTGAGCAATGTGGCTCATCGACAGCCTCTGACTGCACTTATTAAGAGGTGCCATATTTGTATGGCCTTAATTGGTTGATCAAGTCCTTGAAACTTCCTCTTGAGATTTTTTTCTCTTAAAGGTTTGATTTTGATTCTTTCTGTGAATTAGAGCGAGGTTCTATAAAAAGTCAGGCATATAGTTTTGTGTATGTGTTATTATGAAGTTACCAGATAACGGCTTTGCCTTAAGACGAAGAGCATAATTTTCTAGGTCGGTGTTGATTTGAATAAGTTCTAATGGAGTACCAAATACCATTGTATCAGTGAGCAGATTTGGGAAATTGGTGTCAATCTATAAAACACCACAAGTATTGCAACTTGAGGGACTAGAGCTACAAGTCATTTTCTCAGTGACCCAACTGCAGCATTACAGTATATAATCTATCCAGTTCTTGTTAGCTTGTACAGTACTCTCCATTTCAAGTTGGAGAATGTGAGAATGACTTTGAGGTAAGAGTTTGTGTGCTTCAAAATGGGAAAGAAGGGTACCTGGTTCACAGTGGTGAAGAGAGCATTCCGATTGTCTTCTAGAGGAAATCAGAGCGTTGGGACGAAATCTTTTCAAGATTTGAATGAACGAAATGATATAGTAAGATATTACAACCCATCTATTAATGTGATTTCAAATGAACTACCTAACTTTATTTTTACCAAAATAATAGTTAACTCGAACAATTAATATATTGTTTTGGGAGTTTTAGGGTGTCCCACAATCAAACATGTTAGTTGTAATGCCTAGAACATTTGTTGTACTTTTGGTTTACACATTGTAATTTGTGTGGGTGTGGGAAAAGGCAAAGACATGGGAATCCAAGGAAAAAGCAGAGTCTCCAGCAGAAGATGCCATTGCAATGGCGGTGGCAAGTGCAACTGCAGCAGCAGTGGCTGCAGCTCGAGCTGCTGCAGAGGTGGTTCGTTTAACAGGAGGAACACAATCCCATTTCATGAAGGAAGAGGCTGCTGCCATTACAATACAAGCGGCCTTCAGAGGTTATCTGGTAATTTCCTACTGCTCTGTTTTTCTCTAATTCAATTCACAATCTGGTGTATTAATTGCAGTGTGCACTCAAGGCAGGCACGAAGGGCTTTACGTGCTCTGAAAGGGCTAGTGAGGCTGCAAGCTGTGGTGAGAGGTCACAGTGTGAGAAAGCAGGTTCATATGACCATGCGCTGCATGCAAGCACTTTCTCGCCTGCAGGCTCGTGTAAGAGCTCGCCGCCTTCATATGGCAATGACAATTGCTCAACACCAAGCTCAGTCTCTTCACACTACTGCTCCCAAGCAAGAGGAGAGAGCCCTGGACTATCCATTTTCTCATCAGGTGCCTAATTTAAGTCAGGCATTACACATTAGTTTTTGTGTTTATATAAATAAGTATGGGCTTAAACAATACATTCTAAGTAGGTGTAGTCTTAAACATCGTATTTTAAGTTTTGACTTGTTTAGATGACTAATCTCAAATCAATATATGATTCTTTCATAGAGAGATGTATGTTGAATGAACGTATAAGCATTTTAGCTTGTTAGTGGTCATGTATATTGTTAGACTTTTTGTGATGGGTTTGGCTTCTCCATTGGAGTGCCATGAGATGAATGAACATATAGATATGTTAACTTGTTAGTGATATACATAGTGCATTGGATCCATCATGCATGTTGGTCATATATTGTTAGACCTTTTGTGATGGGTTGGGCTTCTCTAGTGGAATGGCATGAGAAAGCTTACTCTTTTGTGACACGGTGGATATCGATTTGATGATGAATTCAAATGAGTCGTCTAAACAAGTCAAAACATAGAATGTAGTGCTTAAACCAAAATCTTGGATATTATCTATAGTGTGCATATTAAAATCATAAAATTTGTAGAGTCCATATTGATTGTTAACTTATATTTTCTAGATTTAATGATGTAAATTTTTATTACCAATGGTACCTAATTTAAGTAATGCATTAGACATTAATTTTGAATCTTTGTAAGTAAGGGTGGGGTTTAAACAACATATTTCAAGATTTGATTTGTTTAGGTAGCCTACCTCAAATAACACATGGTTCTTTGATGTATGTTGAATGAGCATATAGATATGTTAGTGTGTTGGTGATTTGCATGGTGCATTAGATCCATCATGCATGTTGGTCGCATATTGTTATAAATTTTGTGATGAATCGGATTTCTTTAGAGGATTTAGTATGAGAAAACTTAATATTTCATGACATGGTGGGTATCTTGTTGATGATGATTTCAGATGCACCACCTAAGCATGTCAAAATGTAGAATGCGTTGTTTAAATTGAAATCTTGCATGTTAATTACAATGTAGTGTTAGTGATTTACCTAATACATTAGATCCTTTATGCATGTTGGTAACATATTGTTAGAACTTCTATGATGGGTCGGATTTCTTTAGTGGAGTAGGATGAGAAAACTTAATATTCATGACATGCTGGACATCGCCTTGATGATGATTCAAATAGGTCACCTAGACAAGTCAAAATGTAGAGTGTAGTGTTTTGAAATCTTACATGTTGACTATAATGTGCATATTAAAATTATGAAATTTCTTGTCCATATTGATTATTAATAGATATTTTTTGGATTTGACCGTGTGAACTTTTATGATCAACATTTCAAATCAAACTCCATGATCCTTCATCCAAATTAGAAAACAAGAAAAGAAAGAAGACTTTATGCACATTGTTTTTTAAGTTTTATTTTGTAAGGCTCTTAACCTAAACTTGGTTTTTGGAACAGATGTGGCGGTCAGGAGTAGGACAAGGCTTCAATCGGTGGATGGCTCCAACTGATAAGTCTACCTTGCCTATTGAAAACAAGAATCATCAACTTCATCTTAGTTTTCCTTCTCCGCCTCGTTATGGTACTCCTCCGCGCTACAGGGGTTCTACACATCCTCATAATGACAACAGTCATCATCTTATTTCTCCACCTCCACCGCGTTATGGCACTCCTTCACGTTACATGGGTGCTTCAAAGTTGGCATTTCCCTATCACACTTCTTCTTCTCCACCTCGCCATGGTGGCGCTCCACGATACATGGCCGCCACACAGTCAGCCAGAGCCAAAACACGTCTTCGAATTTAGACAACAAAAAGAAATTACAATATAAATGAATGAATAAATATTTAAATAATGTTTACAAGGTCAAACAGCCTATAAGACCACAAGTAAGTAAGACATGATGTTGTCCATAAAAGAAGTACTGTCCAAGTAAATCCGGGTTATCACTTGGGTCATTCTCTTATATAACCATTACTGGTATTTTCCTCCGAGATGAAGGAAAGACCAGATAAACTAACCTTCAGCATATGCACAGGACTCATCAGCAATGCAAAAGATGAAGTGTAACCTAAGCTTTTATCAGCTGAACTGTTTTGTAAAGTTTATCAGCTTTGCCCAATATTTAAAAAAGCTGTTGTACATAACTGAAATATAATTTAATAGTTTAAAAAGGTAAAAGATTATAAGAAATATTGCTTAGAAGGTTGGACGAATATTGATGACTGGTTGTTGAAAGACCCACATCAATCTCTTTATGTCTCTTAGTGTTCGCTGTCTCTGTTTTGCTTCAGCACTAAGCATTTAATGATTTGACTGAAGAATGATGTTAGTAAAACTTTCAAGCTCAGCCCTTGGCGTGACTATTAAGATATCCTTTTTTTTTAATAAAAATTAAATATGGATATCTGAAAAAAATTGTCATTCATTAGAATTAACTGTCCCACTTTTGGAAATTGATTTTGTGGTTTAACTATCATTTTGAATATAGGTAAAGATATTGATTTTATTTGGAAGTTCATTAATATCATAAGATTTAATGGAATGATAAATCTACATGTGACATCAAAGTCTTAATTACAAGCTCTATTTCTCCAAGTTATCTATAGTGAAGTATTGGACTAACAACTGTACCTCTGAGAATTAATCTTGTGAACTAACAGTCGCTCTGAGTGTAGGTAAAGATGCTATAATTTGAAAATTTATTGATAAGTACAAATTTTGGTGTAAGAAAACCAACACCTTCCAAGTTATAGTAGAATAAATTTGTGTTGGACTAACTTCAAAACATAATAGATTCAATTCTTTACATCTACATATTTTTGAAATATATTGCTGGCTAGATTTTTTTTTCTTTTTTTTTGATAAAAGTGGCAGATTTACTTATATTTTATTGTAATATTTACCAAGCATATAATTCATAAGGGCATAGAAAGAGCTTTAATAGTAGAAGGAACAACTCTACTGTCTTAAAACTTGCAAATCTAGACACAGTCCAATCAGAAACCAAAATTACAATGGTATTACAATATCAAAAGCAACTACTATGTCAAAAGTCCGGACTAATGGTAAATAGTGCTCACCAACATTAAGAGTGGGGTTTTCGTCCCACTAGAGTGCCAGCACAGGCCAGCTCCCAGCCACACCACGACAACATTTAGGTTAGGACATCACATCCCACTACATTCTACAGGACTCAATCTCAAGAACTTGGCTCTTATACTAAATACACCCTTGACGCCCCTCTCCAATATTAAGAGTGGAGTTTTCGTCCCACCATAAAGAAGCCAGATTTAAAATGCTCTTATACTAAATACACCCTTAACTGTATTTATTAATTAAATTGAAAATGAGAATACAACAGTCAAACTTTCTTGAATAGACAACAAACGTTGCCTCTCTAAAATAATTATTTTGATGAATTTTTGGTTAATAAAAAAAGCTTGAAGAATTCAAACACAGCGCTCAATTATTCCATGGGTAATTTGGTAGGTGGGGCTGGCGTAAGCCAGAATTACATGTTTTACAATCAACACAGACAGCTTACCATCTCACATTGTAATCAATCATTAAAAAATATGATAAAAGTCATATTTATGAACAGAAAAAAACACTGTAACCAAAAAATATGCTGCTGGCATAAGCCTACTTTGTGTTTCCCTTTCAATTCTCATTGTCTTCACATGTTTATTTTATTTGATCAGTGTTAACAGGTACACACAAGACAACCGATGTCTGTTAATGGGTCTTGAACTGGAATGCATTTGCTTGCAAGTTGCATTTGTTGAAGAGTTGGATTTATAGCTTTAATCAAATTTCTATCTTTTTAAAATAATAAAATATATCAAAATACCTTAAAATTATATGTAATGGAAGATGGAATTTTAGGAAGACCTTAAACAATTAAAGGTTTATAATATAATATTATTCAATAATTATATTTTATAATTGAATTTTGTTAACATTATGTGTGCATATTTTGTGTTTGGTTGTAATTATAATATTACATTATATATAGTTTTTTATATGAATGTGTTAGTTGC
Source organism: Thuja plicata (assembly GCA_018584345.1). NCBI lineage: Eukaryota > Viridiplantae > Streptophyta > Pinopsida > Cupressales > Cupressaceae > Thuja > Thuja plicata. The sequence goes on from MU228511.1 coordinate 405,110, forward strand.
CATTTTGTATTTTGTGTCATGGTCTTATGACAATTCTAAGAGGTTAGTAAATTTGAAGTTATTAGGTAGACTATGACTAGTATCTTTGACTACTTATTATTAGCACATGTAAATGTAAGAGGTGTGTAAGAAATATCATTACAATTAGAGTACTTTGAAGTTATTTTGACATTTATAGTTGGGAATCAACTAATTAACTTGAGAATTATATTCTATGTTGGGAGGGATTGTTTTGGAGAAGGGCACATGGATTAGACTTGAATTATTTGATCCAAGTATTTAAACATGGTTTTGCAAAACCATTTATGACTTCTTGGGTCTCCTTAATCTATATATTAAGGATTTATGATAGAGATTGCATGTTTGTTGTATGCTATTAAAAAAATTTCTAGATTCAAATTGTAGGTCTTTGTTGAAGTACAATTGCTTTACTTTGTATTGTAACACTTGTTACTAAATAATAAATTGAGTGTATGTTCTAGAGGTTGGTTTTTCATTATATATAGTTTTCCTAAAGTATATTCTACATATTGTTCATTATAACCTTTCTACTTCTCTTTCATTCTTCTACCTTTTTTAATCTTTTTTTTTCTCTCATCCCATTATTTTTTCATTCAAACTTTACAGATTTATAGAGATTTATATTTTTATATAGATTTTATATTTTTATAAATATATTAATACATATGATCTAATTGAAATACTATCACCAAAAATATGTGTGTTATATTTTTTTATAGATGACTTTTGTAGAAAACATAGGTGTTCTTCCCACTATATAAATTTGATCTTTTCTTGAAGTTCAAAGAGTACAAAACTCTTGTTAAAAAATAGATATATAAGAGGATCAAGGTCTTGAAAATGGATAATAGAGAGGTTCTATTAAGAAAAGTTTATTTAATAGATTTTACACGGAATATGATATTTTGGGGCATAAGACAATTCCATACATCCCTTAGTAGAATGGAGTTACAGAAAGATTGACCATGACATTAGTAAAGAGAGATAAGAGAATGCTTACTGAATTTGGTTTGAATAAAAACTATTAAGAAAAAATTACAGCTACAACTTGTTAAAAAAATTAACAAATCCCATATATTAGATGTCGTTGACAAAATCCTTGAAGAACAATGATCAAGAAATAAGTTTTCATTGCAACATATTAGGGCTTATGATTGTAAGATATGGGTAAGTGCATGAAATTGAGTCCACATAAAGGGGAAGTTCATGACTTCGAAAAATACTAACATAAATGGGTACTTATTTAGGTTTAGGATCCTAAACCAAAATTTGTATATGTGAAATGGGTACTCATTTTAATTTTTAAAATAGGTCTTCCTTTTTAAAATTTGTATATGTTCTGGAGTGGGTATGTGTTCTATAAAATTTGAAATTTGAAACCCATGTATTTTCCATTTTTAACGCTTGGAAAGCCAACCGTTAGCCTTAAACTTACAACTACAATGTCATGAAAGCAAGAATATTTTTTGGCAATATGGCTAATGAATTTTTTTAAGGATTTTTTAATGAAATCAAAACCCATTGTAGATGAAGATTCTACTTTTAAAATATATAACCTTTTGATAATTGGATTTACTTTTTGTTTTAAATTAAATTATAATGAAAATGGTCCATAAACTTGAAATTTAAGGTGTTCATATTTTTTCAATGCCTTTTAATTTTTTAAGTTTCTTGTAAATAAAATTATATAGAATCAATCTACACACGAAGCTTACCTCAAGTGTTTTTATGGATACAAAGCTTCACACAAGACTTGGGATGAATTCTTTTTTTTCTGAGGAACATGAAACTCATATTAGAAACAAGACTATTAGACAAATATTTCAATTGCCAAATCTAAGCACTTCATGCTAAGGATGAATACATGCAAGTTTGATGGAAAAGATAAGTGAATTGGCTATGCCAAATGGAAGAATTATTTGATCTTCATCATGTTCCATGTCTTAAAAAAGGTTGTGATTAAATCAATATATTTGGAACTGGAATCAATTCATTTGGTAGAGTTGGTTATGTGATGAGAAGAAATAGAAGATATGTGTTGTCAGGAGAAACTCACAATGCATTATGGCAATAGTCTCATGAAGATCTACTTTAGCTAGATCGTCAAATAAAGGCAAACAAGTATAGCTATTTAGACTATAATCAATAATTTGGAAGCTTAATCTCTTCCCCACGTTGTGGGTGAATTTCCCCCCACTCTTGGTGTGGGTTACTAGTTGTTTTGCTAGAGTGCTATAAATGGTCTGTCTTGGCTTTTGTTGTCTGTGGCATGTTCTAGACCAAGTCATAAATGACCTTTTTGGTCTATCTTTGTAAGGGCCAACACCCTTGTTTTGTTGCTACTATTTTCAAAAATAATTTGAAAGATTGTCTTTAAAAGTGGAGGGTATCATAAAGGAAATTTTAAAAGAACTATATCTTGGTAACCTAAACAACCAAATATAATGAGGTAGGCATGTTCAATCGAAGTTTTCTCTTCCAACCAATAAATTTTGGCAAGGCAAGAAGATGAAAAATATTTAGCTAATAGAAAGAAGGAACTCCCTAGTAACAAATATTGGAGGACTGCTACATCATTCCTTCAACCTATAAGATTACACCCAACAAGCCAAGGGAAAAATGCTAGAGGATTGTGTTTTAATTGCGATAGAAAATGTAATAAAGAACGTAAATGTACTAAAAATAAGTTATTATATTGATGGAATTAGTGCTGAAGAGTAGGCATGAGTAGTTGTGGAAGACTCGGAAGAACTCCAACCAACCTTTTCTTGTCATGCAATAGGAGATATTAGTACCCCATAGACCCTCAAGGAAATGGGTTTCTTTAAACAATAGAAGGTGATATTATTGGTTGACTCAAGGAGACTCACAATTTCATAAACAATAATTTGAAAAAGTGATTGACCTATTTTATTTCCCTAACCCCATTATATTTGGTTAAGAATGTGGATGGATGCATAATAAAAAATTCAAGAAAATTCCACAATATGAAACTAACCATGGGTTATTGCATGTTCTCTTCCCTTATGTTCACTATCCTAATGGTTCGAGAAAATATTATTTTGGGAATCCAATGTTAATATGCTAGGAACAATTGAGATGAATTTCAAAGATGCTCATGCATTTTTACTCATGGGTAAGAAATCTAAATTGAGAGGATTACATGCAGTTGTCCCCAACTACTAAACTCTCACTAAATTCAAAAGATGCTTAATAAGTGGGAAAACAAGGGTACAAATAAAATATTTTCTTTAAATAACTTATTAATAAAAGGGTGAACCCACAATAGTGGGTTACACTTTTTTCGGAGGAATCAATTCCTCCTAAAATTTGCAAAGCAGGCGGATTTAGAAAGTACTTTTGATAGAAAGTACTTTTAAGGGCAATTCTAGTCAAATAATTTCTATAGAAAGTAGTTTCAATTGAAAATAATTAGTTTCGATCGAAACTACTTTCTATCGAAAGTCTCTGATTAGAGGCCATTTGCAAAGGATAACAAAAGTCTAAAGTTTTCATGGCTTCGGGGCTCAAGCATAGGGCTCAAATAGAAGAATAAGGAGACATCCTTTTGCATCACATAAGTACTTTGAATGTTCTAATGAATATAGATTTGACAATTTTTGAATTAATTAGGCCTATGTTTTTTGACGTGCATCGAATGTTGGTTTTTTTATCAAATATAAACCTCCAAGTTTGACATTCAATAAAAATAATAGAAAAGATATTTTAAAAAAATAAAATAACAATGCCCTCTATCTTCAAGTATGAGAGTGTCCCCTTTGCCTGCTTCCACTGTAAGAAAGCTGGACACAAATCCAATCGGTGCCCAATAGTCATTGCAAAGGAAAAAGCTCGAAAGGAGAAAATCAAGCAAGGAAAAAGGCTGGATCTACAACCTTTGAACAAGGACCTCATACACACCAAGAAGGTCTAGAAAGAGAAACTCCCAAATGAAATGATATCAAAAAAGAAAAACCCTCAAGGGGAGCTGACAACTGATAGCCTGGATCTTCAGTTAGAGCAACTATTTTCTGAAGGGTCCATACCAACGGAGGGGGAAAATAAGGGACACCCACAAGCTTAGCTAGGTAATGGCAGGGAGTGTGAAGGAGTATTAGTAAGCCCAACACATCCAGGGGATGATAATGGGATTGGTGACAAGGGAGGCCGTGAGAATCCAAAAGAGGGGGAGATTACAGGTGAGGTCAGCATTGACCTCTCTCTTGTTCTAGATTCACAGAAAGATGAGAAGCACGAGAGGGGACAAGGCCCATCCCTCTCCCAAGAATCAAATGTTGGCAGAAGTGATTATATTTCTCCAAGGAAGATTAGTCATTTCTTGGAAATGGTTTCATCCTCTATGCCTGGTAAAATCTCAAGAATGGAAGCCTTTTTTGATAGCTACAAAGATGCCTCTAATGAGAATGTGGGAGCATGGATAACAGTGGAAAAGAAAAATATCAGGGACCCATCTCCGGCCTCTCCTGTAGAAACAAGAAGTAGGGCTAAAGTAGATACAGGAAGCAAGCCTAACACACTAGGAAGGAAGAGTATGAATTAAATCAGAAAGGAAGGAGCAAAAACAAATATTGTGGATGGTTACCAGCGGTCCATCCAAGAGTCTCTTAAGAAATCATGAAGGTCATATCATGGAACATTCGTGGGCTAAATGGAGTCCACAAACATGAAATAATTAGGAATATGATAAGGGACCATAGACCAGACATTTTTTTGATTCAAGAAACAAAAATGAAAAAGGATAAAGTTGCTGGCATTTCCTTTGGAAAAGGTTTGAAGACTGTTGCAACCGACTCAGTTGGAGCCTCTGGAGGCCTTCTGGTGTTATGGAAGGATAACCTCAATGCTCAAATCATTTGGAATGAGGGAAACATCTTACTTATGGATTTCAATAACCCAATAGATCAGGAGGGCTGGGCTATAATGAACATCTATGTGCCAAACACAAAGAATTATAGGTGTGTCTTCTGGGACCAGCTGCGAACTCTTTTTGCCAAAGTTACGGAACCTAAAGCCATTATAATGGGGGATTTCAACACTCCTCTTCTGGAATCTGAGAAATTTGGTGGTCTTCCACCTAGCTTGGAGAGCAAGCAGCAACTTGCCAGTTTGATCAATGATCTGGCTCCCATAGATGTGGATTTAGGCAGGGGTAAATTCACTTGGTCAAATAGAAGAACGAGATCGAAGTGCATTTAGGTTTGCCTTGACAGAGCCCTCATTTCTTTGGATTGGATGCAATAGTATCATTGTCACCTATCTTCCTTGGCGAGATTTGGTTCGGACCACTTTTCGATATCTCTCAATCTGGCCAATCACAATAGGAAAAAGGATTTCCCCTTCAGATTTGAGAGGATGTGGACAACCCACCCCAATCTCCTCAGTAAGATTAAGGAGTGGTGGAGTATAGATGTGGATGGGATGATGATGTACAGGGTGGCTAAGAAGCTTAAGAATATAAAAATGGAGATTAGAAAATGGAACAAAAGAGACTTTGGAAATATTTTTCAGACAAAAGACAGGATTAAGTCAGAGCTTGCAGAGATTCAAGAAGAGATCCAAAACCATGGATATGATGTTGATAGAATCAGTGCTGAAAAATCCATTCTGGCTGATCTTCACAACATTGTAAGTAAAGAG
>MU228511.1:424697-452983 GCA_018584345.1 Thuja plicata
TTCTGATTTCAAACGGTTTAATAGCAATATGCATCTGAATCTGAAAGTTTTTTTTCAAAATGTAGAGTTCAGTGTTCGTTTAGGCAAAAAAGTGTAACCCACTATTGTGGGTTCACCCAAAATAAATAAATTTTTACCAATAAAAAAACAAAAACTATTTTCTTTATAAGTGAAATAACCAAATATTCCTACATCACTATATCCACAAGAAATTATAGATGGTTACTCAATACTTTCGAGGGATGGGCCAAAAGGATTGTCCTAAAGGAGATCCTAACCATGTATGAAGGTATTATCCACTAGCCATCACCTCTTCTTTGAAGGTACACAAATATATTAAAGAAATGGAAGAACACGTTCAACAACAAAAAATTGGTAACCTCAAGTCTCAATGAGAAGAGGGTATTGTTAAATTAAGCAACAAGTTAATCAACACACAATTTCAACCAAATTAAAGCCACCATGGCTTGATGTGAAGGGAATAATTATATTAGAACTTGAGGGAATCCTTCAAACATAAACCAAGTGATTGTGAAAAGGGGAGAATAATAAGTGTCTAATCAAGTGGAATTATTTGGCTAGCAAAGATGCAACATGGGAAGTTGAAGCGTTCATGGAGAAGCATCCATAGATTATTAGCATTGAGGAAAATGTTCATTTTAAAGGGAAGGGTGCTCGTTACATCCTTATCCTAGAGCATAAACTGAGATATGTGATAACCTACTATGGGCCACATAATCCTTAATTGAGTCTATTGTGAGTCCATAAGAATATTAACTACGCATCAATGGGATTAGGATACTAGAGTATTCCAACTCTAGTGTGTGTGTGTGTGTGTGTGTGTGTGTGTGTGTGTGTGTGTGTGTGTGTGTGTGTGTGTGAGGCGGTGATTAACTGTTAATAATCATATTATGAATTATTTTACTATTGAATACCTTTGGAGGCTTTTCCCCTCAAAGGAATAGATTATTTGAAGTATTTGCACTTTATTTCCTATTATATTCTTCTATTATGAAAGTTATTTCATCATAATTAAAGAAAATAAAGATGAAAACATGTCAATTACTTACATAAAATAAAAAATTTAGTTGTTTGTAAGGTTAATGACAATGTTGTGCTAGATGTCACTCTTGTGGCTATTTATGATGATGTATTGGACAAATTATATTTGTAATACAAAAAGACAATCTTCTATTGGAGAGGGAATAAATACAATGTCATTAAGAATGTAAAAACTTCACATTGTACATTTGTCGTGGAAATAAATAATCTTACGAGATCATGGATCTTCATGGGGAGATAAGTGGTAGCATTTAATTACGCCAAGAGGCATACCTACAATGGTAGTCACCCTCTTCTGCCTATTTCTGTGTCCAACAATTTGAGACCATTCATCTCGGCTAAAACATCGCAGCCATCTCCAGTTAATGAAAACTGACTATTCATATCCGCTAATAAATTATAGCCATCTCTAGTTAATGAAAGCTTCAAAGTAATGATCAGTCAGTTAATCAAATCCAAGTAATACTTTGAGTTAGTTCATTAAAGAAAATTATACACGTCTGTTAGTTTTGTTGAAACCATGAGTAATGACTTTGGGTTATTTCATTAAAGAAAATTATACACGTCTGTTAGTTTTGTTGAAACCGTTACACATTAAGTGGTAACAAATTGAATATATATTTCACTCTGTAGTAGAAGTGATTCACATGCAGCAGTCGAACCGGCAACCTACGATTGAAAAGCCATATACGCTTCAGGTATGTACATGTCTGCACTGGAATTGACCCATTATTTTAGTGAAAAATACTATTTGTCCAGTAAATTCCCGATGATATTGAATTTATGTTTTTTAGAAAATATGCTTTATTTTGTGATCATTTAAACTTACATTTGAGTCAATAAAATTTGGAGCCAGAACGTTGGATCTGTAAATTGTGGAGAAATGCTTTTCTATTTGTTTGAAATAATTGTATGCTATTTATCTTCAACGTTCTGTAAATTGTGGAGAAATGCACGACTTTGGCTTTTGTTGAAATTTTCTATTTGTTTGAAATAGTTGTATGCTAATAATCTTTAATATTTATTGTTCCAAATTTATTTCCATCATTTTTCATTTTTTTAGTTTAAACTTACAATAAATTCTCAGTGTAAATATATATGTTGTTGGTAATAGTTGTATTTGTATTGAGAGAAATTAAATGTTCTTTATTGGTCTTCAATGTTCTGTAAATTGTGGAGAAATGCATGACTTTGGCTTTTATTGTAATTTTCTATTTGTTTGAAATAGTTGTATGTTATTTATCTTTAATATTTATTGTTCCAAATTTATTTCCATCATTTTTCATTTTTTTTAGTTTAAACTTACACTAAATTCTGAGTGTAATCATGTCTCATATATATGCTTTTGGCAACAGTTGTATTAAGGGAAATTAAATGTTTTTTTTGGTCTTCAAAGTTTGTAAATTGTGGAGAAATGCATGACTTTGGCTTTTATTGTAATTTTCTATTTGTTTGAAATAGTTGTATGCTATTTATCTTTAATATTTATTGTTCCAAATTTATTTCCATCGTTTTTCATTTTTTTAGTTTAAACTTACACTAATTTCTCAGTGTAAATATATATGCTTTTGGCAACAGTTGTATTGAGGGAAATTAAATGTTCTTTATTGGTCTCTCAGTTATTACAGGGTTATTGACAGGAATTGAAATTTTTTGATTGGTGTCTCAGTTATTTACAGGGTTGTCAGGAATTTATAGTTTTTTCCCTTTGCCTCTGCATTATTAGAACTATATGTTGGAGATGATTAGGAAGAAGGAATTCAGAAAAAAATTACCATGTTAAATACAATTGACTAAAATAATATCTAAATTATATTCCTTATATTGTAAACAAATTTAGTCCTCCTCTCAGTGCAACACAATGTTTTTTTTTTTCTGATTATGTAAAATGCAAATTAATTTTTATAATTGAATTGCATATGGATATGGGACTATGGGATTAGTTCAAGGAGCATAGGAATGTGGACTTTACGGATTTCATCTTCAAATATCAATTAGGAAGTTAAAATTTGAAGTTGAAATAATGAAATAAATTAGTTTAAAAATTCATTTTCTATATATATGCAATATTTGAGTATAATAACAAAGCATTATTTGAATCATTCAAATTTGTAAAAGAAGTTGTTAGAATATTAATTAACGTGAAGCTACCAAATAAGGAACGAAAGGCGATCTGAATTGGAAAAGAGGAATTGCCTTGTTTAGAATGTGCTTCTGACTGCGGCGGACTATAGTTCTCTTCTCCAAAACGGCCATAAAGTTTAATTATTATAAACCTGGTTTAAGTCTTTTAAAAATTTGTTTGTTTCTTTTTCCCGTAGCTATCAGATTAGTTTCCACAATTTCATTGATTTCACTCAAAACTTGAATCCAAATAACGAGGAGCTGGGTAATTATTATTTAATTTAGAAATAAATAAAAAATAAAAAATATTGTTGTTTGTTTATTTTCAATTAAATAAATATTCTGGAAATAGTGCTCTCTATCCCTGCATAGATGTTGACATTGATTTACAACCTAAATTTTCTCCCAATAGTTTGCTATTTAATATTGATATTTGTAGAGATTTTTCTCTTCATGATAAATTTCTTTATTTTAAAAATATACTTTATGATCATTTAAGCTTACATTTTAACTTGTGGATTTTATTTCTCCAATACTCCCTTTTTCCATGAATAATCTGCTCAAAGTAATCCTGACAAATGTTAATATTTACACTTAAATAGTTTTTTAAGGTAAAAACTCTTTCTTTCATTTGAGTGAAATGTGTCTCCTTCATCCAAATTATTACCTCGATTTTTATTTTTTAAATGTAAGTATATTATATGATTCAATATAATTTATATGACTCATACTATAATGTTTTCTTCCTATTTCTAGGCATCCAATATATTGTTGATACAACACATTTCACTGCTATACAAGTCATTCTCCAGGTACTTTGAATGGATCCATTATTTTCAATAATAATTTGATCTATATGATTAATATGAATTAAATATGAATTATATAAATGATATTATGCATGATAGAATTTTAAATTGCGTTAATTGTTTAGATATAAAATTGGTTATCTTTTTTGTGGTTATGTATTGCATGAATATCTAATATTCATTTTTTTCATTTATAAAATTGATGTTATACATGCTATAATTTTAAATTACATTCATTGTTTAGATATCAAATGTACTTGCATTGCAATGAACCAAACTTCATCATACAAATATCAGACACAGATGATATTGTAAATGGTCCGCCTCCACCGAGCCCTACCGTTTCTATAGCTTCAAGTGATTACATAGAAACACCCATTGAAAATGTAATGAAAAAGATTTGTGGTCATTTCACAGAGATGGTAAATGATGTTGAGAACATATCACAACAGCTAGAATTTGTTGACGATACTGATGTCCACATATCCAGAGCAATGACAACCTTCATATGGAAAGCAACTTGCAAAATATGAAGCTTTGAAGTATTTCTAATAGAGTTTCTTTACGAAAAGCAGTACACTTTAGGAAACTCAAAAGTTATACGTGACAATTTCATACGTCACCTAGAAAATTGAATATGTAACTTTGTTCTTTGTCTACATGTTGCAAATAGCTCAAATAAATAATCAGTTGCAAACATATGTAACCTTATCTATGGAAATATATATATTTATATTGTGGGTCACTTTTGTGTATTAGTACTGTAAAATTTGTTTACAAGTATATTTCTATTCCATAAGTAAATATCTATTCGTTAAATAAGTAAATATCTATTGGATAAATAAGTCAATATCTGTTGGATAAATAAATTCACACGATTAGGATTAACAGAATAAGTACTTAGTTGTGTTATTTACAGAAAACAATATATATAAACCTTTTTTCAATTTTATTATATATTAAATGAAGATAATCTATTTAGAATATTAACTTTCAATTGTTTTCAATATCAGCTATGGTGCGCCCAAAATGAAATTTTGAATCAGAAGAGCAAAGAAGACTATATATAAGAGAATATCAAAGAGAGTATCGTAGAAAATATCGTAGAGAACGAAGAGAACAAATGAAAAATGCACAGATGGAAGAACAAAGAATAAGACACAATGAAGTTGATAGAGAACGATATGCCAGAAGAAGGGCAAATCTAACAGTAGAACCTATGGAAGTTGACAATAGAGACGAAACAAGTGTGCAAACAAATTTACATCAAAGGACCACTAATCAACCCTCTAATTCTCAAGAACAAGTAAGACAACAAGTTGATCTCCAACCAAGCGAGACAACCAATCCTCACTTTATTGGAAATATTGAATTGAATGGTGAGAATGAAAATCCTCTCTCAATAGATCGTGTTTCAGAAACACCACAACATGGGAATCCATTGCAGATGAATGAAGATGTGCAAGGTGGTGTGGAGAACTTGACAAACCCTAATGGTTTACTTCAGACAGATTTCAAAAGATTGTAGATGCAATTTAGAATTCAACTACATAGTTTTAGAACTCCAAATATGTGTTATGCATGTCAAGAATCTTATATTGGAATCAAAGTAACTCGAAGCTCTAAAGGTCCTATATGCAACAGATGCTGACAAGAAAGAGGAATTCATAGGTTTTCATATGCAAATATTATGGATCCTGGACCACAACCAGAGGAGCTTTCAACACTGACACAGGTAGAGGAAATGTTGATTGCACGTGTAAGTCTGATACTACAAGTGACACACACAACAAGTCGTCAATATAAGTACAAAGGGCACACCATAAGTTTTCCTCAAAATCTACAACAAGTTGCAAAAATTTTGCCACACACAATACAAAATTTGCCTATTATTACTGTTAGAAGAAGGAATCAACATGGCACAGATTATGATTTTATTGTCAAGAGAGATCGTGTCTACAAAGCACTCAAATATAAAATAGAGCATGACAAGTTTTATTCAGACGTTATAATTGATGAAAATGCTCTTAATGACCTACCAAGAAATACTGATGAAAGCATTTTCAATAGATTAAAAATAGTGCAAATGGAATTTGATTTAGATACTAATGAAATCACTTATGTTGGACCTATTTTGGAGACTGATGGAGGTAACACAATAGAGAACACTACATCAATGGCTTCAAATCCACCAAATACTCAAAGAGAAATGGAATTAATTCAGATGTGGGTTAATAACCCTGAAGCAAATCCAACAACATTGATTGATTGGCCTGGAATTGGTGCTTCTCCTATCAATGAGTATGTAACATCAGGATTACTAGACATTGTATTTCCAACACTATTTCCTGATGGTAGATGTGATTGGTTAGAACCACGAATGAGACGGGTGCATCTACATGAATTTGTGAAGCATCTGTTGCGGTATAGGGATAATAGGTTTGGTAAACATCCACGGTTCAAATATTTTATGATGAACATGATAATGCGACACCATGCACAAAATTCATCTACAGTGTTTGTGAAAAGAAATATTCAAGACATGCCCATCACTATCAATGAGTTATGGGAGCATATGGAAGTGATGCCACAATCTCATCTAGCTGATAAGTTGATGCAGTTTGGAACAACTTTAAGAGGGACAAGGTCATATTGGACTAAATGTCATGTAGAATTGACAGACATGCTTCATCAAATTGACACTCCAACAATATTTTTCACCTTAAGTGTGGTCGATATGCATTGGCCTTATCTACATTCTCTCATGCCACGAATATGTCCAAACAATCCACGATAAGCTCAAAAATGGAGAAAACAAAACATTATTAACTATCCTCATATAGTTGCACATTACATGCATTTACGACATACAATATTCAGAAAATAAATACTAGAAAATAGAATGGATATCAAGGATTTTTGGTGTAGGTATGAGTGGAAACATAGGGGTTCCCCACATGTGCATAGATTTTTATGGATCAATGACGCACCCAATATGGACAATATTGATTGGTCAAATGAGGAGGAATGAAGAACTGCTGAGCAATATTTTCATCACACTATTCATGCATGGAATCATAGAGAAGATCCACATCAAAGAAACATACAGGTGAATTTATAAGCATTTTATATTAAATTTTTCAATACTATATGACATAATTTTATATAAATTTTAATGATATTAATATATATATCATATATCCTTATTTTAATTGTAGGCATTCCAAAATTTTGGTCAACATCCATGTCTCAAAAATACAACACAACTTGCCGAGATGGATATTGATAACGACTATGAAGAACTACTAAATTATTTTGAACGCCACACAATTTGTAGAGAGGGTGCATGCCTACAAAAAAAATAAGGAAGGACGGTTTGCAGGTGACTATTACAGCGAGTAATATTTGTATGTCATATGTTAATATCTATTTAAAAGTGTATTGACGTATACGCCTTCTTATAATTTTTACAGATATCATGCTCCTTGGCCATTGAATCTTAGGGGATCTAAAAGAAATGAAGACATAGAAACAGGTAAAAAAAATTTGAACCAGCAATAAATGATGATAGAGTGAATTCACATAATCGTCACATATTGCAATTATGGAGAGCAAATATAGATTGGCAGCCAATTCTGTCCAAACATGCAGTAATAAAATATATGGCAAAGTATGCATTAAAGGCCGAGAAAAGCTCAAAAACATACCACCAAATGTTGACGCGCCTTTCAAATATGGAAAACCTTGATGATTTAGCTCCACGAGCATATAGAAGGATTCTAACAAAAACTGTCATAGAAAGGGATATTGGAGCGGAAGAAACATGTCACATGTTGTTAGAGCTTCCATTAATGGAGAGCAGTAGAATATTTGTCAATCTAAATGTCTCACATGAAGTGTTCAAATCTGTAACTCTGCATAATGTGGAAAACAATGATGAACAAACGAAACCTTTCATTGATGGATATAAACAAAGGCCTCTGTGTATGGAAGATATTGCATTGATTGATGCAGCCAAATCATGGATATACAATCCTAAAAGAAGAAGAGGCAACAAATGGGAGCCAAGAGAAAGAGCAACTATTGTCATAGTTTTTCCAAGGTTTGTATACAATCCTCCACGTGGTTCGGAAAAATGGGTTGAGTTTTGTTTATCAGATTTATTACTTTACAAACCATTTCGTGTCATAGAAAGGGATATTGGTGATGACACTAACTCTATAATAGAAAAGTGGGACTCATTCAATTATAATGCTTGGCATGTGCAAAGAGAAACAATTATAGAGGCAGAAGAAAATAATAATAGTTCTAAAATTAAAGAAGATGGATCTATTGCAGGAAATACCATAGAGCATGAATGGGAAATCATATCTAGACTTCATAATGGTCAAAATATGCAAGTTTCAGAAATATATATGTTGGGAAGAAGAGACATTGATAGAAATATAAATTGGTCTAATGAATATCAGGGTGAAGAGTATACTATGGGAGCAATCAATTTCATTAAAAATATGAAGAAACATGGATGTCTCATATATGATGATATTCCACAGTGCATCAACTACACAAACCTCAGCAATAAACAACAAAAGGCAAAGGACATTATTATGACACACTACCATAGCAATGAAAATAGAGGGCCTTTGTTAATGATAATTCAAGGAACAACAGGTACAGGAAAGTCATATTTCATTGGTGCCATTCATGAAGCACTTCAAAATGCAGCAATGCCAAATCCTTCTCCCCTTCTTTTACTAGCACCAACGGGAGTTGCAGCATTAAATATTGGCGCTTTTACAATTCATTCAAAATTAAGAATCCCAATAAGATATTTTTCTCAGCTAGAAGGCGCACGTCTTACAAGTTTCCAAGAAGAAATGACACATATCAAATATATTTTGATTGATGAAATGAGCTTCGTTGGCCAGAATATGTTGGAAAACATAGATTCTCGACTGAGGCAAGCATTTCCACACAATTCAGATAAAAGCTTTGCAGATACATCTACTATTTTATGAATACCAACTACTATTTTATGTTAGTTTTAATACAATATGTAAGTATTAAATATGATAGAAATACTGTACAACTTTGAAATTTTCATGTTGTATTATGTTTTAGGTATATCTATGATTTTTGTTGGAGACTTGGGACAATTGCCTTCGGTGAATGATAGGTCAACATATCACAGTAAGAGGCGAGGAAAGTTATTGTGGGAGGAATTAAAAACACTTGTTACTTTAGATAAAAGTTTCAGACAAGATGGAGAAAATATTGAACAACAAAGATTTTGTCAACTTCTGACAAATCTTAGAGATGCAGATCCTCAAATTGATGACTGGAAATTGCTTATGATGAGAACTCCAATCAATTTAAATGCTGCAACAAATGAAGAGTTTCAAAATTGTGTCCATTTGTTCTCCACAAATGACAATGTTTATAATCATAACAAGATAATGTTATATTCATTGAAGCATCTTGTTGCACGAAGCGTTGCAACAAAAAATGGAAGTGTGAATACAATAGAACATTGTTCAAATGGTGAGCTTGATATTGAGTTATTAATCAGTAATAATTCAAGAGTGATGTTGACTTCAAATCTTTGGGTAGAGGCAGGTCTTGTAAATGGAGCATTGGGGTATATTTGAAAGATTGTCTACAAACCAGGAAATGCACCACCTGAGCCTCCAACATATGTTATGGTTGAATTTGACAATTACTCTGGAATACCATTTGAAGATCGTCACCCAAATATAGTTCCAATTTTACCAATACAAAGGGGTAGAACACTTCAATTGCCATTAAGATTGGCATGGGCATTGACAATTCATAAATCTCAGAGACTCACTCTTTCAAAAGCTATAATTGATATAGGGCCAAAAGAAAGGGCAGGTTTGACATTTGTGGATGTATCTCGTGTGAAGTCTCTACAAGGCCTCATAATATCGCCACCATTCACATATGATCGTTATGAGAAAATGAAAAATGGCATACAACATTCAAAATGAAAGGCTGAAGAAAACATACTCAAATGTTTAGAAGAATAATGAAGTATTTGTATTTTTGTTAACAATTGCATCAATGACTATATTTTTGAAATAATATATTATTAGTTAAATGTCTATTTGTAGCTCTTCTTAAAAATGAAAATATATGTTTTTGCCTTACTAAATGATATTAATTGAAATATTTTCATTTTCAGTATGTATGTTTTAATTTAATCTCTTAAATCATATATACACATCAGTTATATAAACTTAAAATTAAATACACTTTAAAATACTTGCATCCATATTAACTTGCATATATATAAATATGGAAAATTGAAAATGTAAATTTGACTTTTCTGTTATTTATGGTTATATTTAATCTCCTAAATCATATATATTGACATTGATTTGATAATTTGTTAATGCTCAGGAAATATTTCAAACTATGGATCTATCAGAAAATGAATCTGAAATTGTTGAGGCAAGCCCAGACACCTCTGTCTACTCTACTGCTTTTTTGAAACACATATTGATAAGTGCGCAAGATATGTTTTAGAGTGTTGCTCAAAAATTCTTCAAGATATTGAAAACGCTGCCTTATCTATTGATTATGTTGAAGAGCTTAAAATAATGAAAATGAAAGATGTTGCACACAAGGTTAAGGAGACATATACAAAAGTGGTTGTGTTTCCAAGTTTTATGGAAGAAGTATATCGTGATCACTTGCAAAGTAAAGGTCGTAATACCATTCTAATCAGTGAAGAATATGTAATGTATTTACATCATTACAATGAAGTGTTCTACATGTAGTCTTGACGTTGTCCTTTAAGAACTATTAAATAAGTGTTAGATGAACCATTGATAAACTTTTAATTATTGATGTCAATTTTGTTGTTTGTTCTTCAAGGTTTTGTTATGGTTTATGATTCTTTTAGTAACAATTTCAGACCTATTCCAACTTATTTGAATCAAAGGCATACATTTTGTTAATATGAAGTATCATATATGTGGTTTTAGTTTACTTGGCTTCATCTCCAATCCTTTGTTATTGTTTATGTTGATAATTGTATTTTGCATTGATATTACTATAATTGGCTTCATCTCCAATCCTTTTTTATGGTTTATGTCGATAATTGTAATTTTTTCGTTGTTGTTACTAAAAACACTTTAAACAATAAAAATGGTTTACAAATAAGTTCTCAAACATTTTAAAAAATTATAAATTTTTTTAATATTAATAATAATCGGATATTTTTTTGTTCAATAAATAAAACTTTTCTAAAAACACTTATTAAAATATTCTCAATATGTATTATTTTCAAGAAATGTGGAAAATATTCTTAACAAATAAATTGCTATTGCTATTATCATATATGTATTCCATGTGCTGCGGGTGCTACTAGCTTATCTCATATATTTATTTTCATAATATATTTATTAAATATGCCGGTAGATATTGTTCTCAAGACGCCTATCTACAATCATATTAAGGTGTAATAGGCGCCTATAGAAGGATATCTATCGGCGTATTTAATATATATATTATGAAAATAAATATAGATAAGTTAGTAGTATCTTTTAAAGAAAATCAACGATGTAAATGTTACTTTCCTTGTTCAAGCAATTTTCATTTCTATAGTTTGGATAGTTAGAGGCATAAGGAGCACCAAATTTTAATTTTAATGTGTATTTTAATGTAATATGAAAGTGGCATACATATCACTTGTTGAGAGGTTCTTCCACCCTTATATATTGAGTTCTTAGTTTTTAGGGACAAAGATTTGTAATTAGACAGGCATTATCAAAAAATGGATTTCATTTTGATTCATATGCCATGCTTTCAATTAATGGCCTTCTTTTTTTCTACATGAGAATTTTGGGATGGAATAAGAACATATTGGAATAGTCTTTGGTAAAGGAGTCGTCATTTTGGGATTATTTTTAGTTGTTATGTCTTTTACAAATGTAGTTATGTTGTGAGGAAAAATAAATTATTTGGAATCTATTTACGTATTTGAATTCCTCTCAACGATTTGTGCAATTATTTGAAAAAAAACACCTCATTTCAATCCCATATGCAAAAGTTATTACTTCTAGAAGAATTAGGTCGAAGAAGGTTGTTGAAGCAATGAATTCTAAAAAACCCATCTGAATTCATCATGAGAAGATGTGAAATCATACAAGAAAAATGGGTGATTTCACATAAATCAAACTTTTTAGTTCTCTTCTTTTTGGATGGTCACTTCAGCTTCCAAGAGGCTTGACATCTATATATAACATGTCTAACTTAAGTTAAGCATGGAATGGAGTCAATTGAGTTCTTAACTAAAATTAGCCAATTGTAAGATTTTTTGCTCTTGTATTAATGGTGGTTGTGTTGTAAAGGCCTAGGACAAAGTTGTAATTAATAGTGGGTGAGTGTTTGTAAGCTTTGAAGCAATTTTATAGATTGGAGATCAATTAGAATAATCACTTGGAGTACTTAAGTAATGATGACTTGCATTTAACCATTTTTTCTATAAGGGGCTTCATGTTATTTCTTCTCTCCTTTTTCATTGCATGTCTCACGAATTTATGTTTTGTGTTATAGTTTAATTCTTGTTCATGGGATTCAACCAACTAATTTCTCGCATAATGTTATATATTTTAAGTTTCATAAGGTGGTGACTAACCTAAGTAATACCCCTAGTATATTATAGGAGAAAAATAGTTTAATTAAATGCTAGGATGTTGTATTCAAAGAAAATCTTAATTCATTTAGAACATCTAGTTCACACAACTTAAACATCTTATAGCACAAATCATAAGTCTACATTAATCAATCTAGTGATGTCAATACTATATTCACATTTAGGGCATACATGTGTGATTGCTTCTTGTCCTCAATCTTGTTCGCAAGGTGTTGACTCGTCATCCTTATATGTTTCATCACAAAGGAGTAATTATCCCTACCATGTGAAAACCAAAAAGCACAAGAACCCATTTGTATGCTAGAATAGATTGCATACTTCAAGAAGAGATAGAAGTGATTCTAATAATTACCAAATTTACAATTCTTGTTCAAATTTGTACTTACAAGGTCAATTTTGTAGATATAAAAATGACCTTGACAAAAGGAACAAAAACTTATGAATCTCAACACATTTGTCTAACAAATACTAAAACTTCATAACAAATAATATTATTATATAACATCTAGCAAAATCATATCTGCATAAAAAACTAAGTATATACATTTGTTATTTAAAAATTTAAACAATTAATCTCAACATATTTATTATTAGAGCAGTTCTGGAAAAAAATTGTGTGAGATTTTTTGAGTCAATGTTTTGAATCACTTTGTGATTCATCATCAGACATAGGATTATGAGAAAGACCAAATACAGATAAGGTTAATAGATGTTGCGAATAAAAATTTAGAGAAAAAGAGAGGTATTTGGGAGAGATTCAAAAAATAGCAAAATAAATTAACAGGAAACAAGAAAATAAGAGATAAGAAACTAAAGAGTAACAAGAATTAGAAAAGGATATAAAGAAAAGAGAGAAGAAAAGAATAGACCAAGGAGGCAAAAAATAAAAATACAAACGAGAGGAAAAATTAAAGAGTAAATAAAAAATAGACTATAAAATGAAAAGAAAAATAGTACCCTCAAAAAGAGGAATAGAAACAATAAAGAGAATAAGACAACAAAACACAAAAGCAATAGTAAGGAAAAGAAGAAAAACAAAAAAACAAAATAAGGACTAAAAGGAGGAGCTAAAGGAAAGGAAGAGAAGGAAAGAAGGAAAATTAGGACAAAGAGGGAAAGGATGAGGAAGGAAAGAGGTAGGGGAGCTGGAGACAAAAGGAAATAAGGAGAGGTGACTATACAAGAGAAAATAAAAAAGAAACAATAAAGATGACAAAGAAAATGACAAGGAGAAGGAGAATGAAAAGGCATCATGCATGTAGATTGGAGAAGAGGGAGTTCAAAAGGGGTTGCCAAGATGAGCTAATTTGTCATCCCTCGTCTTGATTAAGATTGGTCAAAATATTTTTGATAGTAATGGCTTCTAGAATTTATGCTTTAAAAAGTTATCTTCTCTAATAATGACTTGAGTATTTTCAAGGAAAATGTCATGTTTGAAGTTGTGGGAGTGTTCAACTAGGGTGGACTTGGATATACGATCTAGTCTAATATCTACACTATGCTCTTTAATCCTAGTGCTAATGGATCGCCTAGTTTATCCATTGTAAGGGGCTCTACATGAACAATCAATCTTTAAACACCTGAGAGGAGAAGAGGACGAAGGAGATCTTTAACAATGGGCATGAGTCTGCAAGTGGTGGAGATGGGTTTAAAAGCACAGATGATGCCTTTTTTACTAAGAATTTTAGAGATCTTATTAGGGAGGCATCACGATAATCTTCTTGCAGTATTTTTAGGGAAAAACCACCCTCATGCCTTTTTTTAAGAAAAACTACCCACACTAACTTCTACCTTCATGCCTCATCACACCATCATCCAGCCCAAAAAATGGGTATTCTCAATACTCTTGCTACTAGAGCCTTTTGTATTTGTGACAAAAAGACCACATCGATTTGGAGCTTTCCCACCTGCATCGAGTTTTCAAACTCAACGGTTATAGTAACAAGCAAATTCTTAGAGCCTTTACACGTGTTAAAAATTGCACTAATCCTATTGCCAAATCTAATTTGCATGATGCCTCCCTAAATTGTGACTATCCCCTTTGTTAAAGGCCTCTCAAATAAGATCTCCAAAATTCTTAGTAAAACAGGCATCACCTATGCTTTTAAACCCATCTCCACCACCCACAGACTCATCCCCTCTGTTAAAGATCCACTTCCTCCTCTTCTCCACTTAGGCATTTACAAGATTGATTGTTCGTGTGGAAACCCTTACAATGGAGAAACCAAGAGATCCATTAGTACTAGTATTAAAAAGCATATTGTAGATATTAGATTGGATTCTATATCCAAGTCCACCCTAGCTTAACACTACCACAACTTCAAACACCACATTTGCCTTGAAAATACTCAAGTCATTGTTAGAGAAGATCACTTTTTTAACCATAAATTCTTGGAAGTCATTACTATAAAAAATCACTCTACCAATCTTAATTGGGATGAGGGATGGCAAATTGGCCCTTCGTGGCAACCCCTTATGAACTCCCTCTTCTCTAATTTGCTTACATGATGCCTTTATGTTCTCCTTCTCCTTGTCATCTTCTTTGTCATCCCTATTGTTTCTTTTTTCCTTTTTCTTATATAGTCACCTCCTTATTTTATTTTTGTCTTTGGTTTCCCCTACCTCTTTCCTTCCTCATCCTTTCCCTCTTTGTCCTGTTTTTTTATTTAGTTTATTCTTTAATTTTTCCTCTGGTTTTTATTTTAAATTTTTCCCTCCTTGGCCTATCCTTTTTTGTTCTCTTTTCTCTATGTCCTTTTCTAATTCTTATTACTATTTAACTTGTTTTCTTTAATTTTCTTGTTTCTTGTTAATTTATATTACTATTTTTTAATCTCCCTTAACTACCTCTTTTTCTCTCTATATTTTTATCCACGACATCTATTAAGTTGACTTGTATCTTATCTTTCTCATAATCTCTATATTTTTATCCACGACATCTATTAAGTTGACCTGTATCTTATCTTTCTCAAAAAACTCACACAATTGTTTTAATGGACCATGGAAAGATTATTCTTGCTATATTTATTGTTTCAACTTTTACTCATAAATATTTGATATTAATATTAATTAATTTATCTTAATAATAAGATAGAATTAATATTGGATATTAATATTAATTAATTTATCCTAGTAAGAAGACATAATTAATTCTTTTCAATAATAGTTGGTCTAAATAAAGAAATTAATGTATGCCTTCAAAGAGGAACCGCCATTATAGAGTTCTAATCTTTGGAGAAGCTTTTTACTTAAAATGTCTTTAAATTGTAGATTTTTTTTTAATTCATATTTATAAAGAATTTTTTATGCATATTATTAATTTAATCAAAAGCATAAGATATAATATCAATATTTTGTAACATTTGATATATATAAATAGTTTTGGAAAATTTATGTTTTCCAAATTAATATACATATTGAAAAAAGTTTATCATGCATAAAAAATTTATTACACATAATAAACCAATTTAAATTATCAAATAATAAACCATTTTAAATTATCAAATTATTTTAACTTTTTAATATTTATAAGATAAAAATCACTTAGTTTGAATTTCGAAAATTCCTTTTGTTAATAGATATGCAGCCATATCTTAATGTTATGTTAGAAAATCAAATAATTCTGACTTTTACTTAAAAATCATACATAGATTCCTGATTGAATGTCTACACCATCATAAACACTTATAGCTTTGCTATAGCTTTTTTTAATACAATTTCTTTCATTTCATTATGTCTATGAAACATATTGATTATAATGTTCAATCAATTATCATATATTAATTTTAATACAAATTTTGTCTACCATTTTCAATGTACATAGGCCATGCCTCATCCTTATGTTATCTTATACTGTATAACCAATGAAGGAAACTGTGTTGAGACAACTTCAAAATCTAGATTAATCCTTAAACCAAATATCTGTTTTTGACGCCTTTTTATTATTTCCTGATGAAATCATACTCTTGTGAGAGCATGAGCTCTCTCTTTAGCTATTTCTATATTGGAAATGCCACATCCTTAATGCATTAGATAGCTCAACGTCAACTATCATTTCGTTTTCATCCTAGCCTAGTAAGTGCTGCTCAATTCTTGAAGCCACCATAAAATAGTTTTCCGAGTTGTTATCAACCAATTACTTTATTAGGAATCTCAACTTTCCATAATGAGAACGTTTAAATTCTTGCTTATCACCTTACAATGATTGTGTCTTTACATTCTCACTGATATTAGCTCCTTCAAGAAAGTAGAATAGGGACAAAGCAGACTAAATCAAAACAATTCAAATGGATACTTGAACAAGGACTTCATATACTTTCAAAAACCCTTCTTGCAGCCGCTATGGTGAAATCTATATCCTGTTCACTGTGGGCTAAACTGGTAAAACCAGCTTCAAACTGTGAGGGAGCAAGGTATACGCCTTGTTCCAACATGCCTCGAAAATACCTTGCAAATTTGGCGGTGTCACTCTTTTTAGCATCTGCAAAATTGTACACAGGCCCCTCAGTAAAGAAAATGCCAAACATTCCACTAATGTGTCCACCACAGACTTTGTGACCTGCATTCCTCCCAGCTTCAAGCAGACCTTGTACTAAACGACCAGTTATTTTATCCAAGTACTCGTAACAACCAGGTTGTTGCAACCTTTGAAGAGTGTTTATCCCTGCAGTCATTGCAAGTGGGTTTCCACTTAATGTTCCAGCCTGGTACATTGGGCCTGCAGGGGCTACCATCTCCATTATTTCTCTTCTGCCTCCATATGCCCCAACCGGAAGGCCTCCACCAATGATCTTCCCAAGTGTTGTAAGATCTGGAATGACGCCAAAATACTCTTGGGCACCTCCATATGCTATCCTGAAGCCTGTCATAACCTCATCAAAGACCAGAAGTGCTCCTTCTGCGTTTGTAAGCTCTCTCAGCCTTTCCAAAAAATCCTTTCTAGGAACAATAAACCCTGAATTGCCTACAACGGGCTCAAGAATCACAGCAGCAATTTGTCCTTTGTTATCACTGAACAGTTTCTCCACAGCTTGTATATCATTGATGGGTGCAGTAAGAGTCTCATATGTAGAACCTTTGGGGACACCAGGGGAGTCAGGGAGCCCGAGAGTTGCAACACCGCTGCCTGCTTTCACCAAGAAAGGGTCTGCATGACCATGGTAACAACCATCAAACTTAATTAGCATTTCTCTCCGAGTAAATGCCCGTGCCAAGCGTAGCACACCCATGCATGCTTCTGTTCCTGAATTGACAAATCTGACCATCTCTATGCTAGGGACTGCCTTTATAACCATCTCTGCCAGAATATTTTCTGCAACGCATGGTGCACCAAAGCTGGTTCCCTTCTTTAGGGTTTCAATCAGAGCAGCATTCACCTGCAAAGAGCATCACTAATATGAGAACAATGCCCATTTACAATGCTTTTTGCAAAAGGGAAACCTGATCCAGAAAATAGTTTTCTCTATTTCAATTTTATCAATTAGTCCTCACTCCATAGAAAACCACCACAAACGGTGAACAGAAACATCCCATGATCTAATCCATACCTGACAGACCAATATACCTTGCAACAGAGAATAAGTACTTTTAAAAGATATCCAGAACACCAAAAGTAAGTCTACTCACGAACAACTTTTGAAGGAGGTGCCTGAAAATTCACAAACACAGCTGGAAACAAACAATAAATTCTAGTATAGCACTTGTCTTGAAAGCCCAGAAAACATGTAACATTTGTAGAGGCAAAGGAGAACATGTAAGATTGTAGCACAATATCAATGGATAATACTTTTGGAACTCCAAAAGAGAGATGTCTGTATTTTTTTATTGAGTTTGCAGGTCATAACAGTACTGAATTGGTTAGTATAAAAGTATATATATATATATATATATATATATATACATAGAGAGAGAGAGAGAGAGAGAGAGAGAGAGAGATATANAAAAGTATATATATATATATATATATATATATATACATAGAGAGAGAGAGAGAGAGAGAGAGAGAGAGAGTTATAAATGCAATGATTAGCATACTAGTTTAAAACATCCTACACATTTATCATGAATGTGAAGTAGAAGAAAATATACAATGAACAAAGAGACTAAACTCCCAAATAGACTCCAAAAGATCAGGGAAAATTTGTTGAACAATGCACACAAGAAGAAAGCATTTGAAGAGTTTAGAAATGACGGATGGCATGGCTGAAAAACAAATTTACATCTATTTGTCACATTTGCAATGTAAAAGGCAATTATAATACAACCACCAAACTTAACTCTCAAAAAAGAAAAAGGAAAAAAAAGGGGGGGGGCAGAATTCCTCACGATGCTAGAAAAACTTCTAAACTTTAGAAGTTATTGTTTATGTAGAACACTTAAAAAAAGCCTCAGTAACATGACAGAAATGAGATGAGATGGAAACATATCTTTAGGTAAAAAGCAGTTTATGAATTGGTCAGCAAAGAAAGACAACTGATAAATAAGAGCCTGGGAAACTCAAATCCCTTGGTAGCAGCTGATACGCCCAATTAGAATGAACAAAACTAAATACAGATGCCAAATGGAAAGTAAAAGGAATCAAAGCAAGGACAGTCACTTGTACAATGATAAGAAATGAAATGGAACAACAGAAAACATTCATATATATAGAATCTGAGTTGCATCCTGGATGAACCCTAAAGAAATTAACTTATCCTTGAACATAAAACAGTAATACAGTAGTCCCAGATTTTATAGATAATAAAGAAAACATTATGGGGAAATATTTTATTTTCTAGAAGAAAGTTGGCAAACAAGCAAGCAACGACTTTGCTATATAGCAAAGTTGAACATTTTAGTTAATTTCTTCTTACTAAAAGAGAACCAGCTAGATTAAGAGCAATAACTCACCTTCTTGCAGTCTCTTTTTTCTGGAAAATGCATTTTCAAATCAACCTATAAAGTAGACTATTATTCTTCATAGTTAAGATAGCTTGGCAATTTTCAAGGATTTAGCAGAGCATGCTATTGCTGATAGAAAAGATGTTGATTCTTTGCCAATACTTGCAAAACCAGAAATGCTTGATTTCCTCATCATTTGAAGGGGAATCTGTCAAAGCCCGCAGTTATTTGACTCTTGCACTTTAAAATTAATTTGAGTGATTCCAAAAATAAATAGATAAACTAAATTTGAGCATGGGGAAGTAGAATGATGTAGTACCCTACTTGTCAGCAGCCTAGACATACATTGGTTTACCTCCACATAGACATTTGTTATATCATGTGATTTTATCATAATTCTACTGTAATGTATTGAGGTCATGTATCCAACCCCATTGAGGCAAAGGTTTCACCCACTCTATTAATTCGGTCCCATCAGCAGAGGCAGGGCCTTCAGAGGCAGTGGAGAAATATGACAGACCCTTACGCAAACTGTCTGGGAGCCCCGCTTAACAATTAATTTCCATATTGTTATTTGCGATTGATATACATCTACTACCAAGAATATTTGAAATTTTTGGCTTTGTGCACAAAATTGTGTTCTTGTTCGAGTTAGCCAAGACTCCAAGTGTAGTTGTCAGTATGTTACCTTTGTTGTCTCTGTAAGTCAAAGCTGCAGAACCAACCACAACTATAAATAGAAAAATCAGAGCAAACATATGTCAAAAGGGAGGTATTCATGTCTGTTAAAGTTCTAGTAGCTGCGTGAGAGATCCTTCATACCTGAGTACTCTTGCTATGCGGAATTGGGTCTATCATATATTGATTCTCTGTTTTGCATCATCGGGAGCTGCATCTCATCTACACCAGAGACTCTTTAGTGTGGATGTTTCCCACTGTTATTCTTTATTCCAGACAATATGAATTCTTCTGATGTAATGTAACGTCTCTCTTGAATTATCACTGCTCAGCCTTATAGTATCGTGTGATAGCATTACCGAGCTGAATATGTTCTTCTTGTTGACGGTAGATGATTATGAACTCATTAAAGAGTCTTATCGTTGACAGTGGATGATTATGAACTCATTAAAGTGTCTTATCGTTGACGGTGGGTGATTATGAACTGCCATCGGTTCAAGGAAGTGTATTATCATAAACTCATTAAAGAGTCTTTATCGTGCATGAAACAGCTGCCTCTTGGCCTTCCACGATGAGTCTCTTCAGTGACGGTGGAATTTCTATGGATCGAGCCTATGGAAAAGAAATGGGTCTTTCGGCATATTATCATCATATATCCTTTCTCAGATCAGGAGTTGGTTGAGCTGGTTTATTTCTTATATCAGACGTTTATCGTTCGTGTAGCCTGTGTGGCCCTTGGTGGACTCAAAACATCTTGGCGTTATTACTGCCAACGGTTCATTGTGCATAACGGATGTTGCCCTTTGGATTCCTCGACATAGTCTATTGGAATATTGTTGAGCATCAGTTGAGAATACTGAGTATTATGAAATTCTGAGTATCGCAGGTCATGTAAATGAGTGAGATATCAAGGCATGTGAATAACAACGATCTGTGTGTGAGAAATTATCTGCAACAGTGTTTACTGTGTCTGCTACAGACATCACTTGTGAATGTCCTGTGTGTAATCATTACATGTGTCCTTAGTTACCGATTCGCAGCCTTCAGGGCTGGATGCGCGAACGGATGTGCTCTGATCCGGATGCGGATCCAGATGCATCCGCGGCCCAGACACAATATTTTGATATTTTTTGAAAAATATGGGTCAATAATCAACAATGCTATTTATCTTGTTTCATGAAAAATCACTGTGATGGGAAATGAAATATTTGTCAATAGAGAAAAAAAAGCAAACATAGGAGTTAAACTCAGGAAATGGAATGAGAAAGGCTTGCTGTGCTATTCTTCAATCAGATCAAAAACTAAATTTGTTGTATACATGAAGTGAGAGATAAGCAACTGATTGCAATCTAACCTTTACATAAAAGGTTAATTAATGCACCCTCCCTTATTACAAGATTTTGAAAAGCATCATTTTTATGCAGCACGTCTGTTTCCAATATTGATGTACTTTTATAAAAGTTTAAATTGAAGGTAGTGTTTTAGGTCATTGCCAAGCAAGACACCAATTTAGCGTATGAGACCTCCCTTATGCAAGTATTCCACAAGGGTATTGTTTTTCCATTTACCTTATAAGATAAATACATTTGATTGCAAACTCTCCTTTAACTACAATGTTTATCAATGTACCCTTCCTTTGTACACGCATTTGTAAAGAGAAAAGCCATTTTCTATAGTGTGTTTATTTCCCATAGCATTTCTTTGCATATATATATATATATATATAAACGCATCCAAACACATCCAAAACCCCCAAAAAAAAATCCGCGCACCCACTTCCCGCACTCGTACCAAATCAGTAACTTAGCATGTGTCAATCATTTCTGTGTTTAGTATCTGTGAGATACTTAAGGCTTTTTGTGCATTGTAGATGACAAGCAAATTGTGCTTATATTGTAAAAGGCATTCTACGTGAGATTGTTAAGCAGTAACAATCTTTCAGACTTGGTGATTATTCAGTAAAGAATCATTTTTTGAGTGTGGCTGGGTTTTTCCCTCGAGTAGGAATTTCCTCCTTTGCTTGGTAAAAAACTCTTCTTCTATCAACCCTTTCCTCTGATTTTGGTGATATTCATCTCAGATCTGAATGTTGAAACTCTCCTTTTCCCACTTTTCATACTCAGATTTTGTCCATTCTCATCTCAATTTTCATGCCATATTCTCATGCTTGGGTTTCATACTTTCTCCTTTGTTGACCTGATCTTACATTGACTCTAAATCAGGTTTGAACCCTTTAAATACCACTTTCATCTCAGATTCGTCCTTTTGGAGCCTTTCATATCAATCATCAATCAAGTTCCATCTCCATCCTCGAAATTCCTAAGTGCTGGACACCTAGCTAACAATTCTCTTTTATATGGCTTAACTCCAAATTGGAAAAAATCTTGTACCTAGAGCTGCTTGAATCCAACCAATTGACCAGGAGACTCCAAAAATACTACTAAACTAAGACCAACTAAGACAACTACTCTACTGCCAAGCAAAAGAGGGGGTCCCCATTTGCAATGGGGCAATGGTTTGAAAAGGTCACAACAGGTAGCAATAGGGTTTGATCTTAGGAAGAATACCTATTGTCCTCAATTTAATGGCAAAGACATGACCTCTAACTAGGGGTAGGCCCTTGGTGTTGTACCTATTCACAACATGCCCCATTTTGTTTTTGCCAAAATGAGGACCCCCTTTTGGCTTAGGTTTTACCCTGCCTTGCAATGACTGACAAATTTCTACAAGTCCTCAAGGGCTCAAAATTGGTTAGTCCAATTGTCCAAATTCCACCATGGATGGAAAAATCAGAAAATAATCCAAGTTTCCTTTTGGAGTTTTAGAAAATTACTCAAAATGTGCAAGTTATTTGCTTGCAGGTTTTAACTGCCCACCCAACTCATTACCAGTTCACTTGCTTTTCCCCGCCTAACCGATATAGCAAGATTTTCCTACAATTGCGGAAATTCTATTTGCCAGTGAACCAAAAATTTTGGAGTACTTAAATTCCAATTCACTTGCAACCTGATTTCTTTCGAAGTCCAATTTGGACCCAAAATCCTAAAATATTCACTTACGTAGTAAATTTCAACAACCACATCAATAGCAGTTGAAAAATCATATTTCTTATATACTTGCAGAGAAATGAGGTGCAAATCCAATTTTTCATGTTTAAGTATCAAGCTCACTTTGAACCTCATTTCTGTCAAAGTCAGTGACAGTTCCCAAAATTCCACTTACAACATAAATTACTAGTTGCAACATGAATTCCCACAAAAAATTCACTTGAAGTATAATTTCTGCAAAATCCCACTTGCAAGTCTATTTCCCGTGAGTTCACTTGCAAGTGAAATTTCTGCAATGCTCATAGCAGTTAAAAAACCTGAAAGGTTCAGTTGCAATTAGAAAACCCACAAGGTTCAATTGCAGTTAAAAAACCCACAAGGTTCAGTAGCATTTGAAATTCCCTCAAGGTTTGGTTACACTTGAAATTCCTGCAAAAAATTTAAAAGGTAAAATTAGAACATAAAAGTGTATATATTAAAAATCTTTATATCCCGATGGCTATTGGGTTCCTGCAACGGATAATGATCAAAATGAAAGCATTAGAAAAGAGAAGGCATTTGAAAGGGAATGTGGGCAATTAAAAAGGAAATTTTAAAAATTGCAGCCAATTGGAACTTTTTGTTTCACATTGTGGAATACATGTCAAAAAAGAGAATATGCCACAAGATATTCCAAATGCCAACTGTCAAGATACTGATCTCACCCATGTGCCAACTTTAAATTGCCACCATTGATTGATTCTAAGGAAATATGAACAATTGATTCATTGTAACTAACTTTTGGTGCCTTGTTTCTATAGAAGGCCCAAAGTTAATTCATTTTAGAAGGCCCCAAAATTATGTTTTTCAGGGAGATTAGATTAGAAATTGGAAATTGTTGATTACTGCGAAGCAAATATTGAAGAATTCTCAATATTTCACTTACTTCAAGGTTTTCTTTCACTTAGATCAGTGAAATTGTTTCTCTCTCTACAAAATTTGCAAATTTGATGTCAGTGGAAGGTTATTTCCAAATTGTAAGCCATACATGACAGCACACTTGTCATTTTCTTTGAAATATCAAAATGTTGTGCCAATATTTGGGCGCACTTGATCAATTTCTCTATGTGATGAGTTTTTCTTGGGGGATTCGTATCATTTATGTGTAATTGTGACAAGGTATTGTGAAGCATAAACTGGTAATGATATCTTTTTACAATTCTAGAGTATATCCGTACAATATTGTTGAGAAAATTAGGTTTTCTAACTTTTCTCTCTTTCTCACCCTATCTTTTTTCATTTTCTTTCAAAAATTTAAAATTCAAAATTTAATGATTTAAAGCATCAAAATATTGCAGATTGGATGACAAAGTGTTTTGGAAAGTAAAAATTTAATTAGATTATAAATCAAAGAACACTTATATATGGTGCAATATGTGTAAATGAAGTTATCTTCCAAATCTAACCCTATTTTGAAGCTTTCAGTACGGAAGTCCCTTTGTTGAACGGTAATCACATTGAACAATTGAGTAACCTTGCAAGTCAAGGCCTGACAATCAAAGCCTTGGGATAATTGAATTCTGTTCCAGAATTCAATTTTCTTTCAAGAGAGGTAAAGTTTTTTTGTGAACTTATCTGTATTGTATGTGACTACAAACCACATCAACACTTAGGTTCTCGAAAATCCTACCAATGACGTTGAATAATCTATTGAAACTCTACTGGAATCTAAAGTTTTACATTCAATGCTTCTAAGAAATGTAGTTGTGCCACTATGCCGTAAGATCCGTTTTAGAGCACTTTTTCCATCCTATGAGAGCTGATAGTTTGACTTGGTGGTGATTGCATCCAACCAAGTTTCTACCTTTGTTTGTTTTTACTAAAAGTAATGAATAAGTCCTGAAAATTGAAGGACATTGTCCCAGTTGTTTGAGTCATTGCAATCCCAAAAATATATCTGTTCCTCCGGTTGGGATAGCAAACATATCTGAAAACAACTGATAGTTCCTCAATGAAAGTTTGATGATGAAAGTTACCACCACAAGAGAGTCCCTTCCCATTGGCTATCACAACCTGAAAATTGGAGATTGGATACACAAAATAGTTGACTTTATAAGCTAATCTTCTGTCAATGAAGTTGTGTACTACCAGTATTGACCAAAAGCTACAAGTAAATAAGTGACAAGATATCTAGTAAACTGCATGGCAGACAAGTTTCTATGTTAAATAGTAATTCTTGACATTTTTATGGGTTGTTTTGTTTGTAGAGATATTTCAATGTCTATTAAAAAATCAGTCCCCAAAAAGTAATGTGGGTTGATTATTGTTTTGGGCCTGATCTGTTGGCAAGGAAAAAAATGGAGGGTGCTTTTAAATTATCGAACCTTTAAATTATTGGTCCAAAATTGGCCAAAGCAAATCTTATGGGCTGATTTCTGTTGTTAGTTTGATATTAGGAATTTAGGACCAATTATTTATTTTGAGTAATGCTGACCTATATAGATAACATTAGTTTCCATATTTGCGATAATTGTTGACTGACATAACTAGTGGAATCTGGACTAATTTCTTTTTTTCTTTTTCTGTATTGTAAATATGTGGGTCTATTATAGGGCCTCCTCCCTATAGCAAGATATAGATACGTACAGCTATATATATAATCCTGTACAAATCAAACATGAAATGCCATGCCTCTGCCTAAAAGGCTAACAGATTGCAGCGACTAGGAGATTAAGAAACAGCACCCACGTCATATGCAATTAATTAAATAAGGAAGTTGCGCCAGTAATATAAAATAGCACTGGCACATTAGCTTCAGTAAAAATAAATTATTATTTTCAAAAGGCAGCGAAGAAGTGTGGTGACTTATATATCTTGTGAAGGGTGGTGACTCCATAAAATGAATGTAAAGGGCAAATCATTTCATTGAGAAGATTATCAATTTTGGAACAAATATTATGTCTACCAGTGAAATAAAGCCAAAGAGGAGGAAAACCCTAGGTAAATTAAGAGTTTTTAAGGATGGAACCCCTTAAACTCTCTTAGCAAGTTAAGGACAAAACCCCTTAATTTGCCATTGCAGTTAAGGAAGAAAACCCTGATTCAGGCATATCCAAAAGCACTTTCAAAGTAGACATTCAAGAGGAAACCATCACAGCCGTTTGAAAGAGAATTATATCAGAAAATCAACATATGATTTATTTTCAGAATTTATCATTAATCTGATTATTAATTTATTATATTAAATTCATAATTTAGAGAAAACCATTATCATTTTGAGTAAGGTTATTGTTTTAGGCCAAAAATTAGAAATGTTCTAGAAAGGGACATTACACGAACACAGATACACAAGGTTACCTGGAGACGGAGAGACTTGGAGGTCTCCAGTACAGCTATTTTTCAAAAATAGGAGACGGGTACTTGGAGACGGCAAAATTTTTTTATAATAGAATTTAATAATTTCTAAGAATTACCATAGATTCATAACATAGTGCTTTGAAAACAAGAACAATGGAAAGTTATAAGTATGAACATTGAACATTAAAAGTTTAAAGAGTCAAAGACTAATACTAAATAGCTAAGAAGCCGATGCGGGCCTCCAACCACTGGATCCGGAAGCTGATGCGCTCTGAGGCAGAATTGGGCGCGGATGCCCTGTGGATGCCGCCCGGATGCGCATCACAGGCATCCGGATGCATATGGATGCTTGTGGCAGGCATCCAGACGCATCCAGATGCCTGTGATGTGCTTTCGGGTGGCATCCACAGAGCATCCGGGAGCACCCACGGGTTGACTGCCCAAAAACACAAAAAAAACAATTTTTTTTTTCATTTTTTTAACTTTAAGGCATTTTAAAACATGTGCAAAATAGATTTTTTTAATCTAATTTTTCTTCTAAACCCTAAAACGACCCTAAAGGAGGTCTTTCAAACTATTCATTCTAATTGTTTTTGCAGCTACACTCTCTTCTCCATTTGGTCTCCATTTTTGCATGTTGAAGACAAAGTGATTGTTTTTGAAAAGAATCATTCGTAGGGCAAGGGATTGCTTCTACAAAGGAGTTTTGTGCATCTAAGGTAAGCATTTGATACCATTCTTGAGTCCTTTAATGGATTGTTTTGAGATTTTGATGAATTTTTTCAAGTATGGGAAGAAATTTTGCAAATTTTTTTAATTTTTTTCTTTTTAAAAGAAGTAAAGAAAGAAGTTTAGCTATCCATTTTAGTATGTTTGTATCATGTTTTTGCACTTGTTTGGTTGATGTTCATAGTTGTTTTCTAATTTAATTTTATTTAATTTCTTAATATCTTATTAGCAAAGCAAGAAATTACACTGTATTGTGAAAGAATGGCCACCACCAGTAGTCAAAGTTCAGTGGCAGGGGAAGGAGGTGATAATTTCAAAATTGATGTAGGATCTCCTTTATGGAGACATACCACAAGAATCCAGCAGGTTGCAGGAGGTGGTTCATATATTTGGAAGTGTAAATATTGTGAAAGTAACAAAGGCAAAGCATTCAATAGCTCATATTCCTGGGTCAAACTTCATTTTATGGGCCTTGCTCGTAAAGGGATGGCTATGTGCAACGGCACAAGTGGGAAAGGAATGTCAGACGCACAAATAGCGTCATATGTAAAAGAACAAGAGGTTGTTGATAATATGCTTAAAAGATCCAAAAAAAGATTTTATCAACCTCCATCCGGAAAGAATAAAAGTAAAACACAATTACCCATTGAACCAATTCAATCCTCCAAACATCCATTCTTGCAAGTGCCTATACCGGAAGAGAACGAGGAGGTAGAAATGAGAGCCCACAAAAGAGGTCCATTGGACATTGCATTTAAAATGGAGGCAAGAGAGTGTGCTGATGAAGCCATTGCACGTTGCCTCTATGCCAATGTTCTTCCTTTCAACTTGGTAAGATCACCATATTGGAAGGAAATGGTGGCAGCCATCAATAAAGCACCAGCTGATTACACAAGTCCCGGGTATGAAAAGGTGCGTACCACTCTTTTGCAAAAAGAGAAG
>MU228511.1:453556-521025 GCA_018584345.1 Thuja plicata
CTCAAGGTGAAAGAGGCACTGAGCCAAATGGTTATTTCTAACCAGTGGAGTATATGGAAGACTTCAAATTCAGAGAGAGCCCAAAAGGTCAAGGCTTTGGTCTTGGATGACAATTGGTGGGCTTGTGCGCAATTTGTATTGAATTTCACCGAGCCTATCATGACTATGCTCCGCTTTGGTGATACAGATACATCTTGCTTGGGGGATGTCTATGATGGC
This sequence comes from Thuja plicata, assembly GCA_018584345.1. Taxonomy (NCBI): domain Eukaryota; kingdom Viridiplantae; phylum Streptophyta; class Pinopsida; order Cupressales; family Cupressaceae; genus Thuja; species Thuja plicata. The sequence continues at coordinate 453,776 of MU228511.1, forward strand.
ATGGACACAATGGTGGAGAAGGTAAAATTTGAAATACAAAAACATGAGAATGACCCCACAGAATGTGAAGCCTTATGCAATAAGGTGGAAGAAATCATTCATCATCGTTGGGAGAAGATGACTACCCCATTGCATCTCCTTGCATATGCCTTATCTCCAAGGTACTATAGTGAGGAAGTACTTGCTATGCCAAATAGAATTGCACCATATATGGATGAAGAAGTTGCTAATGGGTACTACCAAGCTTTTAAAAGACTCTTCCAAGAGGAAGAAATGCAAGAAAAAGTGAGGCTAGAATTTGGCATGTTTACTTCAGGAATAAAACTTACTCCATATGCAATAAAGGACCAAAATAACATGAAAATGGGAGCTGTCACATGGTGGTACATGTATGGTCAACCATACAAGCATCTACAACCTCTTACAATCAAGATCCTCTCACAAGTAAGTTTTTTTTTTGTGTTTTGTTTACCACTTGTATTCTACAATTTAGTGTTTAACAATCTTTAATTTGCTCTTCATTTGTATGTTTAATTTTGTGAACACTATCCAGGTTGCAAGTTCTTCTGCTGCTGAATGGAATTGGAGTACATACTCCTTTATCCATTCAGTGAAGCGCAACCGGCTGGGCTCAAAGAAAGCTGAGGATTTGGTTTACATTCATACAAACTTGCGTCTTTTGTCACGTAAGGAGGAACATTACAAGGAAGGGCCGGCCAAGCTTTGGGATGTAGCCCCTGAGTGTGCAAACTTGGATGCAACAATTCATGATTTGACTACAATCTCAGATGATGGTGATATTGATAATACCAATAGGACACATGGTATCGGTCATGGTGCATCTATCACCAGTGGAACCGTTTTAGCTTCAAATGGTCTTGAATTTGCAGCACATGGAGATGATGAGAATGTGGATTTTCTTGAGAATCCTTATGATTCTGAATCTCATTAGTGAATCTTGAGTCTTGACTCTTGATTGATGATCATTGAATCATGAACTAAGTTTTGATTTTGTAGTTCAAATTGCATTTGAATCTTGAACATGACTAATTAGTTATTAATATTGAACTTATTTCAATTTGTTGTCACGTCTTTGAAGTTTTAACTTTTAAGTTGAAGTGTTGCACTATCAAATATGAAATATCTTGAATCTTGATCAAGTGAAGTATCATACTATCAGTATCAAATGATTTATTTTTGTATATTTCTTGCATTTCTTTGCAGATATAATATATATATATATATATATATATATAAACGCATCCAAACGCACCCGCATCCCGCATCCCGCATCTAAATCGGCAACTTAGCTAAATAGTAATGTCATATTAATATAGAGTCAAATAGTTCAAAACTCACATTGCATATCTCATAGTCATATCTGATTTCTGAATATCGCATATGATCATCATCATATCAGATTAATAATTGCTGAGATTATCATTACATATTGCAATTTGAAATTCAAAAATATATAGTTTGATGCTAAATCGCTGATATGCAAACAAAAAACTAAGAAGTGTAAACAAAAATCAGAAATCTATCTAGTATCATCTACTCCACAAGGCTGTGATCATCCCTCTCAAGGTCTTCAGCTATGATGCTGTCCAGAAAATCATCACTCTCCAACTCAGGTTCCTCTTATGGTAGTACAACTAGGGGCAATTCATTAAGGCCATCTGGTTCAACCACTTCTTCCACCATGGTCAAAATGAGGGTCAAAATCATAAAATGACTTAATGTTGTATTTTAAATTTGTTTTTTAATCAGGAGACGGGCAGGAGAGTTCATTTTTTGGAATCGGAGACTCAGATTCTTCGGGAGACTTCGCCATGAAGTCTTCAGCCATTTTTGAAGACTTCAGAGACGCGTCTCTGTCTCCAAGACACATCTGGAGGGGGGGGAGACGGGTCTCCGGGTAATACTGCGGATACATAAGGGTGACAAGACAGAACCAGAAATATTAGAAACTAAAAGCAAGAAAATCAAAAACTCCAACACATACTAACACCACCATCAGACATTACAAACTGCGTTGAAGAGAACATATAGCCCAAACACAAACACTCCCAAAGAGAGTAGAGACCAAAAGACACCAGCGCAGCAACAAAAACATCCAGCACTGCAAGGATTGAAACATTCCAACATAGAATAGAAGCTCCTCCTCTGATAGACTGCCAATGCCCCCCATAACTAGCAATTCCTTCGCCCAAAACAGGCAGCAACTCAGCCATGGACATTGGAAATCAAAGAACCGCCAACAAACTCAGAATACGCAGTCCATCAAATCATTCCACCCTTTTTTCTGATCCAATTACAGCATCGTGGACATAAGATGAAAGAGTAACCACTTGAGACTTCCAAGACTACACCATCATGGGATACTAACATATATTTTATTACCTAGCGAAGATCCTGAAATAAATCCATCAACAGCCTACATACCAGTTGAGGGTATTAAAATCCTTGACTAAAACTTCATTCACTTCCACTGAACAGAAGGGAACAAATCGTGACATGTCCTGCTCCAACTCCTTAAAAACTTCGTCCCCAGCAGCACTGAAGGAAACTAGATCCAAAATGCATCACCAAATGGTAGAATCACTCAGCGCGTCCTCAAGCTTGGCACGAAAATCAGCCAATATTGTTGCTCTCAACCCAAGTATGCCTGTATCTTCCACCCAATCATGACCCAAAACAGCCTTAACTATATTTAAGACCTGCACCCATGGACACTGAAAGATCATTTTCAGCCTCAAGTTAGAAACATACACTTTCCTAAAAGGATCTTTGGGTGGAGGGATACCACAACCCACCATGAAAATGATTGCCAAACTAGACACCAAACAAACATAAATATCCCACAAAACAACTTGTAGCTCTATTGCATAGCAGCCAGCATACTCATTGTAGCATAAACTTTCAAGTCTTATTTACCTATTAAATTGGCAATCAACAAGACAGACATGGATAAGCACCTACAGCAATCAATAAATAAAGTAAACATGACGTATCCAGAGTAGTAAAAGAAAGACATATCGAAGAAGTAATAATCAGAATATGTATTCAAATTTCAGACCAATGATTCAGAATAACAGACATGAGCAGAGATCAAACCTGAAGCAGCAAGTTAACAGATAAGATTATCGAAGAAAGAGTTCCACTCAAATGCATAATACAGTTATAATGAATAATCTGCAAATGAAGGAAAATCAATCAAGTGGGAGTCTGAATAAAAGAATAATATTCAGCATACAGTCCCTGTGCATTATATAAGTGATTGGGTCTGATGCATGATGCATAGATTCTGATCTCACTGACTTGCTATTTTGTCTTCCATGTAGGAATGGAAGTAATTAACATATTTACGTATTTCTATCATTGCTATTATGGCGTTTAGGCATAATAAATTATATACTAGATTCTTTAGCACTTTCATCCAATCTACTGTCCCATTATGGAGGGGGTATGGTACATGCAAGGAATGCAAGTAGCATAAGGTCCATTCGAGTAGTGGTGACCCGAGAGGGACTGGAAGGCCGAACGGTGGGTGTCATTCCGTGCCCCTGGGCTTGATGAATAGGCTCGAGGCGCCTTGTGTGATCCCCCATGGTACTTCATGATGCGGATAGGTTATTGGGGAAGATCTTAAGGGAATTCCTCATGCACATTATGATGGAATACACATAACAGATGCAAGTAGGACCTAATTCCATTCGAGTTGTGGTGACACGAGAGGAACTAGGAGGCCGAATGGCAGGTGTCATTCCGTGCTTCTATGCTTGACGGAAAGGAATAAGCTCAAGTCACCTTATATATTTTTCCAAGGAACTCCATCAATGAAATTAGTTATATCATATGATTGAGTTAATGTTCCTAACCTTAGTGGGAAAGAAATGTTTTATGGATTATGTTTCAATGATTATCTAACATAATTGCAGGGTCTCAACCAGGATCTATCTAATTACACAATTGGTAAATGATATCGTTAACTCTATTCCATTTCTTGCTTTAGTTGGAATTGAAATTTAGGACAAAAACTAGGGCAATGGAAAAGGGGACATTACTGGAAAATCATAAATCAACACCAGTTAATGTGTTCTTATGACCATTGTATTCCTTCTCTGTTGCCTATTAACCCTTTGTGCAACTTAACAAACTATTGGTTAACCTACCTTCTTAAATCTCTCTATACATTGACTTAAAGTTTTAATCTTTGCTGCTTGCTTCTTACAAACTTCATGGTAATTCTGCCTAAACCTCCATTTCTCTTTTCCACAACCCACAGTCTATTTGTATTTTCGCACTTGTGAACCCCATAAATAGTCTAATTTTTGTCAGTCTCGTCCTTGTGACTTTAGTGTAATTTCATGACATTTCAAAACCTTTGTGCCAAACTTGAATCTAATATCCCAGAAAAGGTGTTCAACCCAACAACACCATATACATAACTGGATACAGGGATTGGATCTGTTCCTCTTTTACAGCATCATACTTCTGCAACAAGGGGATTTCTTCACATCGTTGCAATTAGACATTTGCACCTTGCAGCATCCCAAATACCAATGTCTTGTGCATCTTTGCAACCATATTTTAACTCTTACTTGTAATGTTGTCCCCCTTGGTCACTCAATACACCCAAATCATCATTCCGCCCCTACAACATGCCTAACTTCACACCTGACCTAAAATGAATCCGTCTTTAGTTCTTTTTCCACATCAGACCCTTCTATGTATAAATGCCTCTGCAATGCAATAAACATCTTGCTGTCCAGTTGGATACTTGTTTCCAATATCAATAATGATAATGAAATTACACATCTTCCTCCTTACAAAAAGTTGTAATCCATCCCACCAAAGACAATTTAAAAATTGTCTACTAATAATATATATAAAGTATATTATTGATCAATTTGTCCACCACAATGCACTCCCTAGATCTTTGTCTTCATGTCACTTTTTGTGACACTATTAGAGAGATCACCCATATGACAGATGGTCAGTTAGATAAACAGTACTCGAAATATTTTTCCAGAAAAAAAGAAGTTTTATTTTAATAGGTTTAAGGGCAAGATCTAAACAAAGGAGAAAAAAACAAAATCCTACAGAATCACATGTAATGATTCTCCTCAATTTAAGCAATCATCTACATCCCTGTATTCAAACCTAGAACAGGCAACAATCCAAGATGCATTCTCCTATCTTCTATGGTGTGAGCAACCCAAGTCTAATATTATGTACCAGACTAGAGCATGCAAAACATAGTCAAATCTCCTAGTAGACAAATCAAGAATTATGTTTAGCTATCAGAAAGGGGCAGGTGGCTATCTTCAAAATGCTTGATAAAGAAATGTTTTTGGGAGTCAATTTACCTTCCATAACTCTACCCTTCTCTAGGGAGGATGAGTTGATTCATAAATGGCCTTTAAATATCTAGTTAACACGTAGATGGCAACTATTTATTTATTTAATATCCAGAAGTACAATGACCTATTCATAGCACATGCACAAGAAATCCTAACTTTGATGCCCTGGACTAAAAAAATTATACACAAACAAACATGAGATTGTTGATATTAAGTTACAAACAAACCATCCAATCACATCCAGAGTTGACCTCATTGCACTTGAACCTGGATACATCTTTTGGAATGTAATTGACATCATTTAAGGGAGACAAACGTTAAATGCCCTTATTTCTCCTTGGGCACTACTCTTTCCTCACCAACCATTTGATTACTACAAAGTAAGAGAAGAATAATGTAAACACTGAGTTTAAAACTCCACCAGATATAGTTAGTATCAGTCAATCATCATTTGTAATATGGTGCATGATTCAGCCATGACTTTTGTATCTGGATGCCCCTAATTGATCCTAGGCCTCTCTCAGCCAGAAACTGGCTTGTTTTATTTTCCTTATATTTTACCATAGTTTTTTGATTTTTCGTTAACTAATCAAAACCACTGATAAGTATCACAATTTTATTAATGCGTCTTGCAGCAGCTTTACTACATAAAAATGTCTGACCAATACTATTTGTGAATAAGAACTTCGGTTGTAAACCCAATAGTCCCATCATGATTGAATCTAGTAGGTATTGTCAACCTAGGCAAAGTTTATCTTTGGAATAGAATGAAGCTCACCCTTTGGTAATTCCCAACCAAAAGTCAAGAATACGCCATGTGACTCTGTATAAGAGATCATTGAACAAGGTATTCAATGTTTTCTAACGATTTATTAAAAAAACTGGAAACTAGTTGACAAAATTAATTAGAACACTTATCGTTAGCTCCAAAGTTTTGCAGCCACTGTGCCTTTTTCTAATGTTCCCTTCAGTTCCAACTTCTGTGCTTTCTTTACTATTGACTTCACCTAGCAAAAGGTCTAGCTCCATGGTATAAAAAAAAAGCATTAACAATTTAACACACAAGTAATTAACCCCAGAAATGTGACTTTGGAAGCATGCGGAAGCATTTCTGAGTGTGATGAGAAAAACTTTGGCATAATGAATATTAGTGCATAATTGCAAATCAGAATTATTCATAATGACACAATTTGGATATTACCAATTTCATAATTCTACTTTTTTCTTGGAGTTTAACTTGCAATGATACAAACTGAAGAAAAGACAGCAGATCTCACAAAGAGTACCTTCTCATCTGCATGACCAATGATTGCTGGACCCCAAGTGCCAACATAATCAATATATTCATTTCCATCTACATCCCATGCATGTGAACCTTTCACAGAATCAAAAACGATTGGTTGCCCACCAACTGATTTAAAAGCCCTCACTGGGGAGTTTACACCACCTGGCATCAATTCCTGAAGAAACACAATACAAAATTAGACTAAAAGTATAAACAGTAAAAGGTATCCACCAAGGCCATTATATAATATATGCATATGAAATAATTGGTTTGGTGAGGACAAAATGCAAAAAACTATGATGTGAAACACCAAGTTATACTGAAAAGGAAGGAGTAGTTATACAACTTCCAAAGTTTTAGAAATTAATAACCTCTTGATTGGAATGACTAACATTGAACAATCAAAACAAAGCATGAATTCCTGATCGTCATGTGTTAAAACTGTATGTCTGGTTATATTGATTTCAATCTAAACAAGATAGACTTTCCATTCATATCTGTGATCTACTGAGATATTTCTTTTATCAGAGCCTGTGTGGACAGTTTGTGTGTGTCTATGGTCCGATTGAAATTCTGTTTAATGAAATCTGATCATTGGAATTACTGCTGCAACTAAATTTGTTGTCAGATCTGCAAGTATTCTGTTTGGCATATTTCATACTTCCTCCCACTTAGGGACATATTCTTTGAAGTTGGTTCCACTAACAAAACTAAAGAGACCTAGGTTGTCCAAGGCTCGCTGGTATGGGATGATGGTTGGCAAAGTTTATCACTTGAAGAGGATATTTTTCATTAACACATATGCTTGATAATGATCTAATGCTTGAAGATTCAGACCTAGATGGGTTATCAAGCAGAGGCTCAACAAACAGAAATGCGTAAGTGTTGCAGGCAACCCATAGCCTCACCAACACACATTGCAATAAGGAAACCTGTTGTCTCTATGCAAAATCCTAGGCAAAAAAAATATATTAGGCCTTCCATGAATCGTTAGAACAATGCAAGGCCTTCCACAAATCAAACAACACATAGTGATACTGGCATGCATGTTTACAACTGTGTTGAGTTTTTAGTTCAGGTAGGAACTTCTGCACAGACTCAATGTGAAAAAGCAGGAAAAGTTCAAGTGGTTCAAGATAGTCTATTTTGGATTTCAGCTTTGAAGGACCATAGTGTCAGTCTTTTATTTAGCTAAATAAGTCTAATTACGTGTAGAAAATATCCAATGACATAGACTTATCTTCCAACTTGTCCTTATAAATGATAAGGGTGTTTTTTTGTAAATAAAGTTGGTTTTTTTGGAGATTAGATTTTTAGCTGAATCACTATAAAGATAGAAGCAAGATAGAAGATTAATATAAAGATTGTCTTTCAAAGGTATAAAAGGCTAAATTTTTCGAAGGACTGAAAATCTGTAACAAAATACAGTAATACTTCATATTGATGGTTTCCCTGTGATTGTGAGTCGTATCAGTTGTGGAGGTTTCCTTGTAAGTTTTTCGAAGGAATGAAGTCATGTCCCCCAAAAAATGAGAAATCATTTAATTTAAGGGAAATAATAATTCATTAACTTAAAATAACGAAAATAGTTCAAGGCAGCAATTTCCTAAAATAAAAGATAATTAGAGTGTAGTTAATGCTCAAGAGTTGTGACTCTTTCAAAAGGGCAAAATAATGAAAAGGCATGACTCCTCCCTCGTATGGGAAGATATAAAAGGGACAAGGATTCGTTTGAAATGGGCATCCAAAAAGGATCAAGGAAATAAGTGTTTGTTCTGTAATCAGAAAAGGAGGAACCAGAAGTACAGATCTGATTTAAATAAGAAATGCATTTCTGATTGTGAAAAGCTGTGTCCTTTCAAAGGGCAGAAATAACAAAAAGTTGCACTCTTTCAAGGGGGCTAATGGTGAAAGGTTGTGTATCTTGCCAAAGGGCATTTATGATTAAAAGGTGTGACCTCTCCCTCACATCAGGAGATATAAACGGAAGAAGGTTCATTTGAGGAAAAGGGGGATATGGAATGGAATTGGAAACTTATCTCTTCTTTTAATCCATAAGGATCAATATTTAAGAAGAGAGAATATAACATTCAATCGATCAGAATAAGAGATAGATATCTGAATATAAGCAGTAGATCAGACTGCTATAAGGCAACAGAAGACTTATATACTGATATAATGCATACTGATTTAGCTGACTATGGTTGGTCTCTCATTTGTTAGTAAGTAGAATATTACACATACATAAATACATACATATATATATATAGGAGATATTAGTATACTCTAGCCATTCCTTAATCACTCGTTATAGTCCCTTAAGAGGATCAGTTGGTGTTGTGTAGGGAGAGGCGGGGAAATTCCTCACAAGACGGTTAAGTCCCAAGATGGGTAAGGACATGCATTCCCAATGCCTTGAGGGAAAATTCCTGAGATTGGTAATGAACATGCATTCCCAATGCCTTGAGGGAGCCTGCTTGTAGATGGTTTCCAAGCGCCCTATGACAAGTAAATCCCCATCCTCTTTAGGGTTGATGTTTAGGAGAGAAGTAAGGAATTGTGGCTTAAGTATGTTAACAGTCAAATGTATTATGAATCATTCATTGTTTCTAAATTCAATTCGATTTAAACACATAGTGATGTATGTTAATCATTGAGAATTGGCAGTGTCCTAGTAGGGAACATTACAGAGACCAAGAAAATTGCTATTTAGAAGCGAAATCAAAACCCTAGTAGGGCATTTTAGGGTAAATCAAGTAAAGTCTCAATAGGGGACATTACAAATGGTATCAGAGCATTGCTCCTGCCATCCTGCAGGGTAAAGATAAAACAATGGTATACTTTATTCATTCTCAGAAAACTGATAACATCAGATACTTGGAAAACTTATGCTATCACAGACCCATCCTAATGTGATAAACTTATCAGAATTCAGATAAATGGCACCTCCAACACGAAATAGAGGGGATAAATGAGCCATAACACACCCCATCAAAGTATCCCCAAGAATGAGTCTATTCAATGATAGGATAAATCAAAATCCTAAGTACTTTGGCTTCAGAATATGTTTAAAATGCTCATAAATAGAACAGACCTACAAGAAACTTCATAAACAATTTGTTGACCATACTCCTAGTGATGCAAATTCATATCAAGGAGCGATTCTAATGTCAAAAGCGGCGATAACCACTCTGACTAAAGAAATTGACAGCGATAACAAACAGCTGAACGTATGATTCTATGTAACACATGGGTTGTTCAAAGTCAACGATTCTACAATGAAAAGCCACGATAATGACTGGTGATACAAAACAGCAAACCAATTCATTAAAAGAAGAAAGGTAAGGTGGTCAACTTTCATCATAATCCAAAACAGTGTTGGATATACAATCAGCAATATTATAAACACAGTCAACTTCTTAATCAGTGATCTTCTCATACACATCCGCATTTATGAAGTCAGCAATAATTTAAGAGACAAGTCAGCCAAGTAACTTATTAGGCAAAAAAAGTGGTGATTCCATTAAAGAATAAACCAAACTATGATTTTGAAAGTCACCAACCAAGAGATGCAACTTGAAGGGTGCGTTGGGAAGTCAGAGGCTCGTTAAGAAGAGCCACAATGTCATTTAATTAAAGAGAATTTTGCTAGTTAAAAGGTGCAATTAGATTGTATCAAAGAAAAGGAAGAGGTGCAAGAAGTATGTTTGCTTGTAGACTTAAGTTGAAGAGGTTCAATTTCTTAAAGAAATTATTTTATAAAACATATCTTTATGGAAGGTTCTCTTCTAAGGAATGCATCCCTTCATGAAAGGGCATAAAGAAAAGAGGATATAAAACTAAGTTTATATGAAGGAGATATCGGTGTGTGTTGAATATGTGAAAAGTAGAAGAGAGTGAATTTTTGAATATATATATATACATTCAAGGAAAAAAAAATCATAACAGCGTATGAGAAATCAAAAGAATGTATGTGGAATTAAAGAAGATATATGAACCATCCATTTAGCCATGGAGCGACTGCGAGGGAGGCCATGGGCGTCGAAACAAGGGTTTCGCAGGCATGAGGGGCTACATTACAGAGATGCATCGCGTGCTGGTTGGCCCTACAACCGCCGAAACCAGCCGGTTTTTAACACAAGGGCGAGCCCTAAATGGTAGCGGTCTTGGGAACCCTTGAACGGGATGGAGCAGGATTGACGGGAAAACCGCACCTCACAACGACAGCAGCAATCCTTCAGAACTGCGCGGGGTTGGAATGGTGCCCTAAGGATAGGAGGAGGTTTCGATTTCAAGCAAATTGAAAGAAAATTTTGGCACCCGAAAACAAAGGCAAAGGTTGCTGATCAGCAAACAACCGAAAACCCGCATGTGGAATATGCTCGAGTATCCTCTCTAATGATAGACAACAAAGAATGGAGTGATTCAGTAAGTTTTCTAAAGTTGAAGGCTTTTTTTCTTAAATGGGCAGGGCCCTAGCCCTCTTTCGATAGAATAAAATTATGGTGTGTAAAGCATTTAGGAATGAACTGCACTCTTAAAACCATGTTAAACTTTTTCTTTTTAGTAATCTACTCTTCTGCACAAGATAAGGAATCGGAGTTTAACAGCAGGCCGTTTCTGATTGAGGGAAAGGGTTTATATTTTGTGGATTGGTCCCCAAACTTCGACCTAAACACAGAAAAAGTAAAGGAAATTCCGATCTGGGTCAAAATGCCCAATCTACCGCAGGAATATCGGGAACCTGAAACTATCAAATTCATTGGGGAAAGCTTAGGCACTTTCTTGAAATTTGAAGAAGCAGTAGACAACACAGACTTATCAATCTACCCCCGCATGATGATCTTATGGCAGGAGGCTCACCCCTTCCCCGACTTAATAGAAATCAGGTTGGGGGAAGGCCTATGGAAGCAGACACTTCTGTAGACTCTATACAATATGAGTTGATTAATGATAAACAGTGCCAATCAGCTCCACTAGATAAAGGCAAAGATTTAGATAAAGATAACCTGGAGAAAATCATCTTAAAGATAGCTGAAGGAAAAAAGAGGGTCAACTTTCAAGAACCAGCCTTAGAAGCCATCTTGGACCTTACCTTAATGCAGATAAATAGCAACATAGCAAGCTCAAACTGGGAATCTGGTCACAAATCGGACATTATCAGCATTTTTGAAAATGACAGTGGTTGCCTCCCAACTAGAAAGGTTGACGACCAAATCAATCATAAGTGTGTGAACCTCCAATCAGCGAGCCCGGTGACTAAGAATTTACTGGTGAACTCTGGGGTACATGTAGAACTAATGGGGGAGGAGGAGCAGCCTAAACAAACGCAGATAGATACCACTCAAATCTTTAAAAGCCCTGAGGAGCACAAAACAAATGTTTGGTTAGCCACGGTTTTGGATTGTCTCCCACAATCATTAGATTCATACTTCCAGAACCGGAATGTCGGAGGGGAGAATGGTCGTGTTGATAAACCGACCTCAGAGGAAGACACTCTGGGAGACAAGCCAAATTTGGAGTGTGGAGCAACTGTTGAACCAGAGAGGGTGTGTGTCGGAGAAACCAAGACAGCAATGGATTTTAAGGACATGCAAATTTCTCCGATCTGCAATCTGGAGAGCTCTTTTGAAGGAGTTGAGGACAGCAGTGGGGACACAAATGAATCAGAAAGTGAGTATGATTTACAGGAGGAAGATGGGGGAGCAGATGAATTGGGGTTCATCGACGTCCCAGACATTTTGGAAACAAGAACTATTGAGCAATCATCTTCAGCTAAACAGAAACCGAGCTTTGGGGAACAAAAGAAACGGGAACAAAAATCCTCTATAGTGAAAGTGGTCATGGCAAGGAACGTTGCTAATCAAGCCAAACTTTTGAGATCGTGAAAGGGCTACTCCCTTTCCCAGGAGCAATGAGGCTCCTATCGTGGAATGTCAGGGGCTGCAATGCCCCTGACAAGATTCGCCTGATCAAAAGGTGCTTTGATCAGGTGAGACCAGATGTGATCTTTTTACAAGAAACAAAACTAAGTGGAGGTGAGATTTCATCCTTCCAAGCAAGCTTCCCCAAATGGAAAGGCGTCTTTGCTGATTTTGTGGGGGCTTCTGGGGGGATTGGGATTTTGTGGCAAGACCCAGTGGTGGATATCAGGGTGAAACTTCAAGATAGGAATTGGATTTGGGTGGAAGTGTTGTCTAAGCAACTTTTAATAGTTTTTCAAGCCATTAATATATGAGGGCCCAACAATCCAGCTTTGAAGAGAGTTGTATAGCAAGATATTTCAGGGATACTTAGCAACAATGCAGAGGACATGTTTGTTCTAGGGGGAGACTTCAATGCCATACTAAACCTTGCTGAAAAAGCTGGGGGGAAGGGATGGATGAGTCAAAGCCAGAAGGATTTTGATCAGTTTGTCACAGTGAATGGGCTGATTGAGGTAGAGTTGAGAAGTAGTCAATTCACTTGGACCAACAGAAGGAGTGGCTTCCTAAACATTGCAGAGTAGCTTGATAGATTCCTCATTGCTGGGAATTGGGCGGAAACTGACTGGACTTGCTCAGCAGAGATCCTACCTATTACAGGTTCAAACCATTTTCCCATATGCTTGCGCATATAGGAGGAGGCTACACCGGAAAGAGCTCCCTTTAAGTTTGAATCTATGTGGCTGCAGGACCCTGGGCTGGAGGACAAGGTCAAAAAATGGTGGTATTCTGCCCCGCAGAGAAGAGATAACAAGGCTTTCATTTTTTTCAAAAAATTACAATACATTAAAGAACTTTTGAAGATCTGGAACCGTGATGTTTTCAAAAACATTTTTGTGGATAAACTGAAAATTGAAAGTAAATTGTCGGAGTTGCACACTTTAGTGATTGAGAAGGGCATGGAGGAAGCGGATTTTCAAATGGAACAAGAGTTAAGTAAACAGTATTCTAAAGCCCTGGCCAGGGAAGAGGTTTTCTGGAGACAGAAATCCCGTGAAACTTGGCTTAAGATGGTGGAGGAACACACATTTCTTTCACAACTCGGTCAAGGTTAAAAGATCGGTCAACAAGATCTCCTAAATCCTTAATGAGAATCGTGTGTCTCTTCAAACCCCTAATGAAATTAATGCTGAAGCAGTCAGATATTTCAAGGATATTTTCTAGGAGAATTTTGTCAGTTCTAATGTTGACCTCGACATTATGGAGGTCATTCCTAGTTGTATCTCTGAACAACAAAATCAAATGCTAATGCAACCCACAACTCTGGAGGAAGTTAAGAGGGCTCTTTTCTCCATGGGGGGAGAGAAAGCCCCAGGGCCTGATGGCTTTTCTGCCATTTTCTTTCAGCGATTTTGGGGGATTGTGGGACAGGAGATTTGGGAGGTGGTGGAAGAGTCTAGAGAAGGGCGCTTCATGCTGAAAGACTTCAACAATACCTTCATCGCCCTTATCCCAAAAAAGGAGGACATAATCAATTTCGGGAACTTTAGGCCTATATCCTTGTGCAACACCATTTATAAGATAATCACTAAAGTTATTGCTAATAGGCTCAAAGGCATTCTGAACACTGTAATTTCCTGCGAGCAGAGTAGCTTCTCCCTACACAGATCTATTTATGAGGGAATCATTGTTGCCCGTGAGGTCATCCACTCTATGAAATCAAGTAAAGCTTCTAAGATGATGATAAAACTGCACATAAAAAAAGCCTATGATGCAATAAATCGTGGCTTTCTCTTAAAGGTTTTAAGCAAATTTGGCTTTACTATTGAGTGGACAGAATGGATTGAAAGTTGTTTATCCACCCCTAGATTCTTTGTTTTGGTTAATGGAAGCCCGCAGGGTTACTTTTACTCAAACAAAGGCATCCGCCAAGGTGATCCCTTATCACCCTTTCTTTTTTTATTATGGCTGAAGCTCTGGGGAGGTTAATCTCTAAAAAGCAGATAGACGGACAGTGGAAGGACATTAAAATTGCAGCAGGGATTGACCCTCTGTCACACCTCCAATTTGTAGATGACACCTTTTTAATGGGGGAGGCTAGTGCTACGGAAGCAAGGGTTATCAAACCACACTGGATAAATATAATCGGGCCTCGGGCCAAAACATAAACTGGAACAAATCTGAAGTTTTCTTTTTCAATGCAGATATGTTAATGTTTGTAGCTTGAGTCGTATGATAATTTAGAATACATATAATATTTTGATATTGATTAATAATATTATATTGCATATATATATATATATATATAATGCAAACTCATATTATTCTAATATATGATTGATTAATGAAACATTAACAATTATGATGAATAGACATGTCCGCTTCTAGCCTCTTTCTCAATATAAATGAAAGAGAGATTGTTGCATTTGAAAGACACATACAACATAGTGTTATTACATTTGCAGCTATCTTAAAAATTAACATGGTATCAGAGCAGTGTACTTTCCCAGGGGCTTGTGAGATTTGGAGACATTAGAAATTTAATTTTGCGGACACTCGGACCAACATTAATTTAACAGGCACATTATTGCATAATCTATCATGTTGTTTAGCACAATCTGTCGACCGAATCAATGAGACTATTTGATGTTAAAGACCATCAAAGTCTACGGAATTCTGGAAATTGATAATCTCACACTTTGCAAGCAACTTACGTACTATGTTTGATTCTAAAGGAAGAAATAGAATTCGGGAATCATTCACAACGATACGTAGATGACTGAGTCACAAAACTATACACGATATTGCTGAAAGCCAAGATCATTGTGAGTTGTTTCAAATTGCAGACAAAGAGGAGTCTTCAAAAGCGAAAGACCATTTTGGATTGCAGATCACTGTTTGGAACACAAAGGAAGAAAAGACGAACATCTAAGAGGCCACGGGTTCTAACCCTATTGTTTGGAACGCCAGTTCATTTGGAAAGAGCATCCAAATAAACATAATCCTGGCTCTAAGATTTTCCAGTGTTGAGGTACAATTCACCCTTTGTGCCAAGACACATTGCTACTTATGTGTGTGTATACGTATATGTGTGTATATATACATATCTATACATATAAGTATGTGTATATCAAAGTTCCTAGACTAGGAGTCGGCAAGGCTGACTAGACTCGTGACTCGTGACTCGTGACTCGTGACTCAGCAAAACTCAGCAAAGTGAAAAAAACTCAAGAAATTTAGAGATTTTTAAAGATTTAAAACTTGTTTCATACACCCTTTATTGAATAAAGCTTAAAGACACAATAACATAATCAAATAGAAGCTAATTTGATCACATACATAAATATACATCGAACACAAAGTCAAACACAAATTGTAGCTGAAGGAAATAGAAAACATAGATATATAAAACTATAAATATTGTCAAATGTATATAAAACTCATGGAATATGAAATCCATGACATCATGATCAAATGTTCCAAACATATATGAAAACAAAAACAAGTCTATGGCTCAACCTCGGCCTCTAAATGCAAGTATTACGCTGTCCCAATGTGATTTCTTGAAGATTTTTAGCTCTTCCTCTCTGCTGGTTGCACACCTATGGACTCTTATTTTTCTTCCTATCTCACACTTCCCCTCTCTTCTTCTCAATACAATCAAATGAAATGCTTTTTAGGGCTGCAAGGAAGAAATAGAAATATAAATAAAAGTAAATAGAACATTAAGTTTTTTATGTTTTTTTGGCAAACTATTGCAAGTATGTCGGTCGAGTCTCGTCATCGGGACTCGGCGAGTCAAAGTGAGACTCACGACTTGCCATGACTCGGCGAGTCACCTGCTTGGCTCGGCTGAGTTTGAGTCTGAGTACCAGTGACTCAGCAGGGTCGACTCGACTCGCGACTTGCCAAGACTCAGCAAATCATGGCGAGTCTGGGAACTCTAGTATATATATGTGTATGTGTATATAAATATGTGTGTGTGTGTGTATGTATATATATGTAAATACGTATATATATATATATATATAAATATATACATACATATATATATATGTATACGTATATGTATATGTATATGTATATACATATGTAAATATACATATACATACACATATACATATATATACATATATTCCACAATACAGGAGATATTAGTATACTCTTGTCATTCCTTAATCACTCTCTATAGCCCCTTAAGAGGATAGGTTGGTGTTGTGTAGGGAGTGTTGCAGTTTATACCTGCGTGAAAGATCTTTGTACCTGAACTTGCCTGAACAAGCTTCTCAGAAATTTTTGTCTAGTTTCTTCTGGTCTCTGTTTTGCTATGGAGTTGAAGAGTTTGTAGTACGTAATAAAGTCATTTTGTATTAGACTTAGTTATGTTTTGTCGGGAGGGTAGTTAGAAGCGAGGAGATGCGTCCGTTGGTTTCTCCAACCAACCGACTATTATATAAGTACTTTGGTCTATTGTATTGGACTGATGATTTTTGTTGGTAATAAATAAAGAAATAAACATTTCCTTGCCATCTTGGTTTTCTGGTATGGTAATCTGTGCATTCCATTGGTATTGGTAATAATTGTTTTATTGGTAAATGTCTTGTTGGTAATATTGACTGTATATTGTATTGTTCTGTACCTTGTGCCTTATTATCCATTCTACATTTTGGCGCCGCTGCCTAAGTCCAGACCCAGAGGTCATAGAGGAGAGGAGGGAATACCAAAGTAAGATCAAGTGACACGAGATTTGGTGGTGACCTAGGAAGTACCAGTACATGCGAAGGGAAGCCGAGAGAGAGTGGTTCCACATAAGCACAGTACGGACAAACTTCAGTACCACCAGCGGTGTAGGATCTACTCGAAGGAACCCCTAGACTTCTGACTAGACATTTGGTCCACTCAAGAAATTCATGCCCCTGCTTCCAAACAAGTATCCCGAGCGCAGGCCTGGAGAAGAAACTGAAGAAGAAGCCGCCCTGCGGATTCTTGGCCAACAGCAACAGGAAGAAAGACGTCACCGCTTGAGAGGATTGGGGAACTAGTCTCTAAGCAAAAGACAACTTGAGGAAAGCCTGATCGAAAACACCATAGAAGGAATAGCCAACTTGGCCATTTCAGAAACATTGAAGGAAGGGGGGAGAATCCTGAAACCCCTGCTCGAAGAGAGTACCGGGAGGCACACCACTCCGCCCACACAGAGGAATCACAAGGAGGAGAGAGCACTAGTTCTGGAGGGCTCATCCCGGAAGGAGGAAGCACCCCGGCAGGAGGAAGTGTCCCGGCAGGAGGGAGCGCCCCGACAGGAGGAAGTATCCTAGCAGGAGGGAGCATTCCGGCAGCAGGAGGTAAAAGAATGGCAGTAGTCAAGTAAAAACTTCCTAGATTTATTGGAGAAGGGTCGGATGACCCGGCCTGACACTGTGAAATGTGTATCACCATACGGCAGGCCAATGGAGAAAATGATACAGATGAATGGTTAAAAGCCTTCCCTGCCACACTAAGAGGAATCGCTATTGATTGGTACACAGACTTCCCAGAAAACCACATGGAAGGACCTTCGTACTGCCTTTGAGGAGGAATTCAGACTCCTATGTGATGACGATGAGATAGTCACGGAAATCTACAACACCAGGCAAGGCAAAAACGAGTTAGTTAGGGGTTATACCAAGAGACTCAAGGAATTGATAGGGAAGTTGGATAACAAACCTGCTGACACATTGAAAAAAAGATGGTTCATTGAAGGGTTAACCCCGTCCTTGAAACGGAAAATGAAGATAGTACCACCATCATCCTTTGGAGAGGCATGCACCCGAGCAATGGACATCGAACGTGAAAATAAAACTTCCAAAGCTAAGAAGCAGGGAAGCGGAAGTGAGAGCTCATAAGAGAGTGGGGATGAGTCCAAGACCATCCAAGCCTTGAGAAAAGACATGATGCGGTTGATGAAGGAAGTTACTGGAAGTAAGGAGGAAAAAAGAGAGGGGAGGGAACTGTGGTGCATAGATTGTGAGGAGGGACATACAAAAGGAACATGTTCGCGCAAAGCTTTCTGTGATACTTGTCAGGTGTTAGGCCACACAATCAAAGACTGCCCCTACAATCTAAAGGCACGGAGTGCTCAAGTATTCTTCACCCAAGGAGAACAATCCACACCAACCACCACCGACCACCCCCCCCACGAAACACAAATACAGAAGCTTCACCTGGAGGGTACCGAAACAATAGACGAGGGAGACGAGGGAGACGACAACAACAGCAATAACAACACACCTCGGAGGGCAATCCAATACGATTCCAAAGGAAGACCCATGATTCAATGTAGGCGATGTAACGAATGAGGACACTTTGCACAGGATTGCTAGAATGGGGGAGGCCAGAATGAAGGGATGTTATGTAAATGGTGTGGACCGGGAAATCATGAGGATGACAATTGCCCCAGACAAAAGGGGGTGAACAGGCTTGACATTGCAGAGTCGGAAAAGGAAGTATTTGCTATCACAAGAATGCAGACCAAGCAACTTGCATACCCCGACATGGCTACAGAGAGAGAAAGGTTCCAAGAAGCCAAGAATGACATTAGGAATAACATGCTAGAGGGAGGAAGAGGAAGTACCACTAAATCCCCAAATAATCGGCCAGTACCTAGCATCATGAAACAAGTACTGGAAACCACCATCCCTATGAAAATTGTGGATCTATTAGAAACATTACCTCAGCTACGGGTAGCAATATCACAAGGAATAAGTAGCCAAGAGGAAACCCTTAAGGGGGAGGAGAAGGAAGAAAAAACAGCAAAAAAGACCGATACTCTATTCACTATAGGGATAGGGAGGACATCTGCAGTAGTAGAAATAAAGATAATGGGGTGCAAACTATCTAATACTATTGTGGACGGAGGGTCCGGTGTGAATGTCCTACCGGAGGAGACTTGGAAGGCACTAGGGAAGCCCACCCTCTGGCCACCCACATTTCAATTGTAGGAGCAGATCAGCATGGAATCAAGCCAATAGGAACCTTAATGGGACAAAAGGTAATGATCGGCACACAGCAGTTCCTCCTCGACTTTGTGGTAATTACTTTGGAAAAGAAAGGGTATGATGCATTGTTAGGGAGAGGTTGGCTAGTGGCAGCAAAGGCCACCCATAATTGGAAAAAGAATACCCTATCCATAGAGGTAGACGGGAGAAAGTACACAATAGATCTGAGGAATCAGTGTGTAAGTCAAGATCTGGCATTCGACTCAGAGGGAGAAGACAAAGGAGCAGAACCAGATGAAGAAGGAGTGCTCTGGTTAATGTTCAGAAGACGAGACTAGCTCCCTCAGCGGCCTGTTTCACTGGCAGATGGGAGACTATGAGGTATTCCAGCCAGAGTGCAATATGTTGCAAATCCAAGAAGCAAATTCAGATGAAAGTTACCCTAAGGGGTATAAGGAATACAAGGAGGGCACGACAACCATCAATAACAAACCAGCACACATATTTGATGGAAAGATAGAATACACGGAGGCCAAACTGCAAACAATAAACCTGGGTGAGAAGGATGAACCCAAGGAAATCTTCATAGGGGACAATTGGGACCCAGTATTGAAGGGAGCAGCAGTTAAAATCTTTCTTGAACACAAGGATGTATTTGCATGGACATATAAAGACTTAAAGGGAGTACCACTAGAGTTGTGTGTCCATCGGATACTGTTGATGTCAGGAGCGAGACCGGTGCGGAGGCGACCGTACCGCATGAACAAGAACTACGCTGCCAAGGTTCAGGAGGAAATCACAAAAATGTTGGAAGCAGGAATCATATTCAAGGTACAAACCAGTGATTGGGTGTCTCCTATAATCATATCACTCAAAAAGGACGGGATCCAAATCCGGATATGTGTGGACTTCAGGTGCTTGAATATGGTAACTATAAAAGACCCCTTTCCTATTCCTTTCATTGATAGTATCCTAGAAGAGGTAGATGGCCATGAAATATACTCCTTCATGGACGGGTTTTCAGGCTATAACCAGATTAGCATTGTTGAGGAGGATAAGCTAAAAACCACATTTGTAGTGGAAGATGGGGTGTATGCTTACAACAGAATGCCCTTTGGATTGTGCAATGCACCAGCCACCTTCCAAAGAATCATATTGCATATCTTTCATGGCATGTTGGTGCGGAATTTCAGATCTTTTCTGGATGACTGGTCAGTTTATAGCGAAAAGGAGCACCACCTCAAGATCATCGGTGAATGCATGGATTGGTGCAGAAGGGCCAGACTAGCCTTGAATCCAAAAAAATGCAGATTCATGGTTCCACAAGGCAGACTCCTAGGCCATATAGTATGAAAACAGATCCGGACAAGATCAAGGTAATTCTAGAGATGGAAGCTCCATCAGATGTTACTGGGGTAAAATCCTTCTTGGGACATGTGGGGTACTACAGAAGATTTATAAAAGGATTTGTTGGAGTATCTCTATCCTTAGAAAAACTTACCAGGAAAGGAGAGCGGTTTTGCTGGGAGAAGGAACAGGAGGAGGCCTTCCAGGAACTAAAGAAGAGACTAGTAGGTGCTCCAATTCTCATATACCCGAATTGGAACAAGGATTTTCACGTCCATGTGGACGCTTCTAACTATGCAATAGGAGCCACCCTGGCACAAATGGGGAAGGAAGGACTAGACCATCCAGTGTACTTTGCGAGCAGGCTATTATCAAAAGCAAGGGAATTACAGTACCATGGAAAGAGAAGCACTAGGTATGGTTTATGCAATTCAGAAATTTAGACATTACCTATTAGCTACTCCTTTTAAATTTTTTGTTGATCATCAAGCACTCATGTATCTTGTAAATAAGCCTGTAATCCAAGGAAGCGTAAGTAGATGGCTAATCCTCCTGCAAGAATTTACTTTTAAAATCATAGTCCGGCTTGGAAAAAGTCATGTAATTGCAGATCAATTATCTCGAATCAGGTCAGGGGAAGCCCTTGGAAGTGGAATAAATGAGGATTTCCCTGATGCCCACTTATTTCAAATTGCTATACTACCTCAATGGTATGAAGGGATAGGACAGTACCTGTCAACAGCTACATTTCCTAAAGAAATGCCAGTAGCAGAAAGGAGAAAGATTACACTCAAGAGCAGGACATTTCAGTTAATAGAGGGATTGCTATATAAGATGGGGCCAGACGGGATTTTAAGGAGATGTGTGATGGAGGAAGAAATCTTCGGAGTCCTGAGAGAATCACATGAAGGGTTGGCGGGAGGCCATATGGGGCTGGATGCAACAGCCCGGAAGGTCCTGTTGGCAGGACTCTGGTAGCCCACAGTGTATGCAGATGCTTGGGAATGGGTCCTGAGCTGTGATACGTGTCAGAGGGTAGAGAAGCCCCTGAAAAGAGACTTCATGCTGTTGTTTCCATCCCAACCACAAGAATTGTTTGAGCAATGGGGGTTGGACTTTGTAGGGCCCCTCACTACTAGCAATAATCACAGATGGAGATACATAGTGGTAGCAACTAAATACCTTACAAAATGGGTAGAGGCACGAGCACTCCCAGACAACACAGCTCTCAGTACTGCAAAATTCCTCTCTGAACAAATAATAACAAGATTTGGCATACCACTACAGCTCACGAGCGACAGGGGGTGCATTTCGTGAATCAAACAATCAGAACAATGACAAATGAGTACAATATTTTTCACTCATTTTCCAGTCTGTACTACCCAAGGGCAAATGGCCAAGCAGAGGCCACAAACAAAATATTGGTATCAATTCTATACAAGACTTGTTGAGTGGAAAAGGGAGATTGGGGGAAAGGCTACCAGCAGTTCTGTGGACGTATAGAACGACCTACAAAGCCACCACTGGGCAAACACCCTTCCACTTAATGTACGGGCAAGAGGTTGTGATGCCTATGGAGTATGGAGTACCCAGCTTGAGAATAGCAGTCGAACACAGATTAGGAGATACTGAAAGTCTAAAGGAAAGACTCGGTACTTTAATTAAGTTGGATGAAAGGAGGACACTCGCCTAATGGGCTACCCAAGTGGTACAAGAGCGACGAAAATTTTGGCATGACAAATACTTGAAAAAAATGAATTTTAAACTAGGCCAATTAGTACTCAAGTATAACGGAAAAAATTAAATTAAGCCAAGTAAGTTCAAAGTACGCTGGTTGGGACCGTACAAAGTTATGTAGGTAAGGGATAATGGAGCTATAAAATTATCCACATTGAATAATAACCCCTTAAAAGACTTAGTAAATGGATCGAAACTAAGGCTATATAATCAAAAAAAAGAAATACATCCTATATGTCACTTAGACATAATAGAAGAAATACATCCTATATGTCACTTAGACATAATAGAAGAAATAAAAGAAAAGCTAACCCTAACATCTATGGGTCCTATAAAAGACTTGGTTGCGGCATAACTCACACCACATCGCAGGCACAGGAAGAAAGAGGTACGGATTTGGAAGCCGTACGAACTGAGAGCAAGGAGCGTATGTGGGAGAGTGGAGCACTAGGACAAGGAAGAAGCCAGCCCAAAGTGCAGGAGGGTCATATGAAAGGTCGTACGAAGGCAGAAGACCAGCCCGCGTACGGACTGCAGGTGAATCGTACGAGCCATACGAAGGCAAAAGACATAAGGGGCATAGGCCGTACGGAGTTGAGGATTGTGGAGTGGACACAAGGAAGTGGGGTAGCATACGTTGCAAGCCGTGGAGGAAGGTCGTACGCCATACACCGAGCTTCAAGTTCAAGGTCGTACACACTGCAGGGGGTCGTACGCCGTACATATTGAAGGCGTACGAAATAAAGGAGGAAGGGATTGTTCACACAAGAACCATACGTCGTACGGGTAGCAACAAGAAGGTCATATGTCGTACGGCTAGCAGCAAGAAGGCAGGGAGACCGTACGTCGTACGGCTAGCAGCAAGAAGACCATACGTCGTACGCCTGGAGAGCCTCTTGATTGACGGAGACCGTACACAAAACGGTTGGTGCAAAACAGTTAATAAAGGCATACAACGGTTGACTAGAGATGCGGAGATGGTAAAGATAAGTGTGAAACTCAGGCAAAGGAAGAATTATTGACTTCAAACAGAAAAATCCAGCCTTACAGGTGAGAAAGGTGACGAAGATGAAAAGCAAGAAGGATAAAGGGAAGAGCATGGAAAGGATTACGGCTGCCAATATCAGTTTTGAGAGTGTAATAGGAAGTGGATGTCGCGCCTGGTGGGAGAATGCAGAAGACAAGCACACCCTGAAAGAAGCATTACAGAAAGCAGAGGTAGACAAAATAATTTTTATGCCCATTTTTTATTTAAGAGAATTTGAATCTATATTGCGAACTATGGTGGTTGGTTATGATAGACGGGCCCACAAATCTGTAATCCGGTACTCCCATCAAACTGTAACCATTTCCTACTCTACCAAGGAAATAAACAAGGTATTTGGAATACCTAACCGAGGACAGGAACTCACAAAAACCCCAATGCCAACGGAGGAAAAGAAGAAGTGGTAGGAATTAATCTACAGGAAGGATCTCACGAAACAGGAATGGGGAAGCATTCTCAACAAAAAGAATAGTAGGGGCCTAAAGAAAATTTTTATAGCTAATGAAGAATGGCAATGCATTGTGGACTTGGTAAAAAGTAAACTTACGGCTGGCAGCCGCACATCAGATATAGCCCTCTGGATGTTACCAATAGTGGATGGTTTGAATAGGGGACAAGTGTATAACTGGGCACAATTCCTTTCAGAACGGTTACATGAATTCATGGAGCTAAAGCATAAGGCATTTTATATGCCTCATCGTGCCATAGCATTATTTTTGGAGGCAGTTCGCACACAGGTGGTTGCTGAGCATAGAGGAGTGTTGGTCCCAGCCAATAGGGTGGAACCTTACAAACCAGCCATGACATACAAGGTTCACTAGGACACCTTCGAAACAGGATCAGGTGGAGGAGAACCACGGAAAAAGAAACCAAGACAGGCAACAAAACGTCAACCAGCACCTAGTAAGGGTTCAAGCCAGGAGGAGGTTGGAGATGACAGTTCAGAAGAGGATGAGGTTAGTACGGACACCTCTTCAGACTCTCCCAGGAGGAGGAAATCCGTTTTGGCCACTTGAAGGGCACACCCCGAGATATCACTTTTTTACCACAAGTGGAAGGCCCATTGCCAGGAGGAGTACCTGAGTATGCACAAATTCACAAGACCATCAGCAGTAAGGAGGAAGGAGTCGGTACCACTCCTAGTACGGAAGGAGTCAGTACCATCCATAGTACAGAAGTAGTCCGTACCACTCCTAGTATTGAAGGAGTCTGTACCATCCCTAGTACGAAAGTAGTCCGTACCACTCCTAGTACTGAAGGAGTCTGTACCATCCCTAGTGCGGAAGGCATCCGTACCACTCCCAGTACGGAAGGAAGTGCAGATGTCTGCAAGGAGGGCAGCCTTACAGAAAAAGGGAACCAGGAAGAAGGAAGCGGACAGCAGAAGATACCTAAAAGGGGAGCCACAAGACTTTTGTTACCTGGCGTAGCCAACCTCATTCCTACAGACCAGCAGACTCGGACCAAGGTCATAGACCTCAGAGGGCAGCCATCGTGTGGACACAAGATAAGACTCCACACACCACAACGGTTGCCTTGGTGGTGCACGCTGCCGAAAAAATGACTACTCAGAGTGTGGAGAAAAAGGAAGAGGACACAACACTGGAAGAGGCAGATAGGCTGCTTGAGGAAGTTGGGATGGTACCACCACCCTCGCCACCACCCTCGCCACCGGCCATAGAAAAAGAAGAGGAGAACATAACAGAATTACAAAACAACACAGGGAAGGGTTCGGAAATGATCTCATTAGAAGATAAAGCAACAAGATTCCTCAAAGAGTTGCTAGCTATGGAGCACGCCACGAAGGAAATCATACAGCAGGCCAAGAGTCAGAATATGGAAGCAATAGTTAGAGCAGCGGAGTCCCTGACAATATTCATGAAGGGAAAATGCCATACAGATTGGAACCTATTTCAGCAGAGTGGCTACAAACAAGGAGAAATAGCTGAAATATGGACAGCCCCATGCATCATAGCGCAGGAACAAGAGCAGCCACCCCTCATGCATACACTTACAGAAATGGAGGTGGCTTTCAGGAGAACATACTTGGAACTTCAGCAAGAAAAGGACCTGACACACCAAATAAAGAAGGATTGGGCAGAGGAAAAGACTATGTGGGAAGCTAAATGGAAGATGGAACGAGCTGGCCTGGACGAGAAATTAGCAGCAGCTGAAGCCAAAAAGATGGATGCATTACGGGTGCTCCAAGGAGTTCGGGCCAAGCAGAAGGCTGCTAAACGGGATCTCCTACGCATCCGGGAACGAGCTCCAAGTCCAGGGATGTCTTCACAACCCAACTCTGAAGTCTGATTTTCTTTTTTATTACAGTCGTCTGGAAGACGACATTTTTTTGGGGGGGGGATATATGTAGTACGTAATAAAGTCATTTTGTATTAGACTTAGTTATGTTTTGTCAGGAGGGTAGTTAGAAGCGAGGAGATGCGTCCGTTGGTTTCCCCAACCAACCGACTATTATATAAGTACTTTGGTTTATTGTATTGGACTGATGGTTTTTGTTGGTAATAAATAAAGAAATAAACATTTCCTCACCACTTGGTTTTCCGGTATGGTAATCTGTGCATTCCATTGGTATTGGTAATAATTGTTCTATTGGTAAATGTCTTGTTGGTATCACTGACTGTATATTGTATTGTTTTGTACCTTGCGCCTTATTATCCATTCCACAGAGTTGTTTTGTATCTATTGTTGTTCCTCTTTGAGTAGAGGCTCCTCATCTCTTCTGGTTCGTGTGTTCTCAGATTGCAGTGGTTCATGGTACCGAGCAGCAGCAGTTTTTTTTTTGTTTGTATTCTTCCTTTTGTTCACATGTGTGAAGTTCCTTATCTCTATGTTGCCTCCGTGATTTCGTGCATTTTTATTCTTGCAGCATATTTATTCTTGCACTCTTGACGCCAAGTAAGCGTGACTTGGACCCAGATTCTTATCCCTGTCCCTGCTAGCAGTTGAATCGGATGTTTTTGTCTTGGCATCGTGTGTTAGCTGGTTTGATATTTATATCATGCGTATGTTACGAAGTCAATGGTTTTTACACATTTATGTGTGGATTCATATATCTTCGTCTTCTTTTCATCCTTGCGTGTGTCGGTTCATTTATTAATTATACCGGTTGAATTTGTAACTGCTCTTTCTTGTATTGCCTTTGTTATGTATCGGCAACGATCCTCTAATAGAAGGAGGTGTGGAGAGTCATTTTTTGGTGCCTATTGTATCGAGAGCTGTTTATTGTATTGAAGCTGCTTATCATTTTTGAGTTTATGATAGTGAAGATATCTCGTAGTGCAGGAATATTGCTTTCTGGTCTGTAGGTAATAGCAGCGATCTATATTCTTGATCATACAGCATTTAAAAAAAAAAGACATCAGTATTATTCAGGCTTATTGATAGTCTGAGTGTGGAGAACTCAATCATAAGCATCAGTTTTTTGTAATTAGTTCTGAGATTTTAAATAAAGGTACTATCTTTCTATGGGCTGGGTTGTTTCCCTCGAGTAGGAGGGTTTTTCCCAGGATAACTACTGGTGTTATCTGATTGTTTTGAGTTATTGCATTTCATTTTATTGCTTCTTTATATTTCTGGTTCGGAAATTTAACAGGGAGAGGCAGAGAAATTCCTCACAAGACAGGTAAGTCCCAAGATGGTAAGGACATGTATTTCCGATGCCTTGAGGGAAAAGTCCCGAAATGGGTATGAACATGCATTCCCAATCCCTTGAGGGAGCCTACTTGTAGATGGTTTCCAAGCGCCCTATGACAATTAAATCGCCATCCTCCTTAGGGTTGATGTTTAGGAGAGAAGTGAGGAATTGGGGCTTAAGTTTATTAACTGTCAAATGTATTATGAATAATTCAATTTGATTTAAACACATACTGATGTATGTTAATTATTGGGAATTGGCAGCTTCCCAGTAGGGAACATTACAGAGACTAAGTAAATTGCCATTTCCAGGCGAAATCAAAACCCTAGTTGGGCATTTTAGGGTAAATCAAGTAAAGTCCCAATAGGGGACATTACAAATGAAAAACAGGTTTAAGGTGTAATTATCTGTTTATGCTTCCACATTTAAAGTTTTCATTATTGTATGATTTTTGCAATCTTATTTAGCATTAGGACATAGTCACCAGGTATTTTGAAAATTCTTCAAACAGATTATTTGTGACAGTGCAAAGTAACTCCTCTTGAAAGGCTTACTTCAATCAATAGATATCCTTTGGATATTGCCATTTATCTGGATGTAGCCTGTTGGAACAAATCCTACAAGACCAAATTCAAATAGTTGTATTTCTTGTATTTCCTTACACAGTGGGCCAAACCTTAAGGAAGATCCATGATAAAAACTGTGGCATAAATCTTGTCCATTTGGTACAGCACTCTGTTAAGTTTTCCCATTAAGTTTAAAGTTGGCCAAGTTTAACTGAATCCTGCACAATTTAATAGATCTCATAAATATCTCCCAATGTGAGCAGTTAATTAATTCTGCCCTATTAATTGTACTTTTCTTCAATTTGAATAGTAGCCTGTGTAAATTCACCTTAGAATGACATTGTCTCCAGTGGGCCATGCTCTAAAGGTAGAAGTGACTGCCATGATGACGACCTAGATTCAAGCCCTTTTGGGAATGTTCTCTGTATTAGTGCAGCCATGACAATGTAACCTAACCCAAAGTAGGCGTTAATTTAAGCTTGATATTGAATTCCCCGTGAACTAATAAGACTGAGATGAATGTCTGTTGAAAATAATAATGTTTTCTTTGTGTGGTATGGTTTGAAATTTTAATTGTTGTATCAACTAGGAAGGCCAAGCATTTAACTTGACTCGGGCTACCTAATGAGTTTAAAAAGGCCCCAATATATTAATTGAATTGCCTTTTGCCATTGTGGCTCTACAGCTCAAAAACCATCTTACTAGAAAAGCATTTGCCAGTTGTATTATCCTTGGGATTGAGTACTCTACCAATCAGACATTCATTTAGAGCTGGAGGAACTTCTCTATAAAAATCAGATCATTGTTTACTAAAGTAAGTGAAATTCTGCTTCAAACTCATTCTTTATGCATTCATTTTCATAGCATTCTTGTGAATATCTTCAAGTGATGGGTTAAGATGTATATTTCCATCTGGGTCACCACGTTTTAGTTACTTCTTAGACCTACAAAAAATTAGAAGTCAATAAAATCAGAAAATACTAACCGCTGCAAATATCCATGGGATCAAAATCTGCAATCTGCAACAACTAGGGTGAAGTTTTGAATGAATGCCCATAACACTAGTCAGCTATAGGAACGGCAACGTATCATGCAGAAGAAGATTTTCTAACATGAAACTTGATGTCATGAAATTGTGAGTCCTCAAATTTATCACACACTGTGTAACCACTACATTACAGCCAGTGTCCTCAAATTTATGTCCCCTACCGCATTGCTTAGGTGTAAAATTCTGACAACATGGACATTTCACTCTCATGGCTTCGGTCAAGTATGTATGTGCATTGAATATTGACATAAACTAGGAAACAGCAACGTAGCAAACAAAGAATGAAATTGACAAATCCAACTAAGGCAGAAATACCAACCTTGGCGGCAGTAAAGATCTCCTCAGACTTTTGAGTGGTGTATTTCTTTTCAACAGAAACAGCCATCATGATTACCCTGCTACATCTAGATTTCCTGGTAGATAGACTCTGTATAATTGAGGTCGGTATTCTAATCTGGTTTTTCAGATTTCTACTTGACAAACCAGTCCATTCTCCATCAAAACAGGGAGGCCTCTGAGTAGCACTAGTAACTGCCATTGTTGCTGCCATTGAATTAGATTAGGTTAGATTCGAAGACAGATAAATAAGCCCTTTACCCGGCTTGAGTGAAGAACGGGACGAATTGAATCTTATCTTCTGATTGTAGAGTAAAAGTACATCTCGCATGGCACTCTTGAATCCACAAAGTACAAATTAAGGCATTAAGCCTGATATTAGAAACGTTTTGAGAAAATGGATTCCATTTTTAGTACCATAACCTCCCGTTTTCATGACCTGAATAGAAAGGCATTAAACTATGTATTGTCTATCAATACTCTCATAATACCTTGAATGTTGATGAATAGAGGCATTTTTCATTAATATAAAAATAGATAGAGTACACTATTTACAAAAAGGGATGGGGATACAAGATCACCTTGCAAAAGGTCACATGGTCAAAATTGGAAATATCAACTACTCATCAAAAAAATAAAAATCCCAGGCAGTCAAAGCAGTTGCAGTCGAGAGAGGAGGATCTTTGTCATCTGGATTTCTCCAAACATTGGGGTCAAGGGCAGGTCTAGAAGAGACCACCCATCTTCATCTTCTTTATCCTTCAATTCTCCTTCCTCCCACCGGGGAGAAATAGCAAGAGCCAGGCGAGGGAATTTATCAGAAGTGGCAGGAGGCCACGAAACATCTCCACTGGCAAGAGGCCAGCCAGCATCAGCAACAGGAACAGAAGCAGCAAGAACAGTAGTAGAAGGCCAACCACCGGCTAAACTCCGACGAGGAGGAGAGGCTGAGCGGCGCCTCCAAGCATCTTTGTCGCCAGAAGAGCGGTGAGGGTCCTGAGACCAAGAGGTCTGGGAATGCCTAACAAAAGAGCTACGACCATGATGGCGGTCACGGGGCAAAGTGCGGTCAATAGAAAGAGAGTCTAGCGGCACTCTGGCAACCGTACAAGGGGCATTGCCCCAATGCTGTAAAAGCTCCTGTAGACGCCCCACCTCAAAGGCCACTTTATCAGCTTGTATTTGAATCTGCATCATGACATTATTACAAATACAAGCTTTAGTGTACATAGAAACATTAATATTAAGAACGTTGTGAGCGAAAAGAACAACAACTCCAATATTATTGAGCATGGCGACAAAACCAAAAAATATGCATGAACTTTTTTGGGAGGCCACAGAAAGGCCACCGAGGATCAGGGACGCCCAAATGTCTAAGCCTAGCACCCAAAGGCAAACCTTGAAAGATCACACACCAGGCAAAATGAGCAATTTTGGGTTCTGTAATAGCAAACCAAATTGTGAGAAACCACAACCGCCATGTCTTTTGAGAGGAAGCCAAGTGCCAGCAGTGATTAAGAGTGTCGACCATCAGCAGATGGGACACCAACTAGGCATAACCCATGTTGGGTTTGTAGTTAGTGAGAGGAGTCCAAGGATACCACTTCCAATCCTTCCACCATGGCTTGACAGATTGAATATCAAGCTTGTGCAACAAGTGAGGAGGTAAGGCAGAGACCACAAGGTCAGAAGTCTGCTGATCTAGGCAAGATAGCCTGAATTACACTTGAAGATCTTCCCAAGAACGGAGGCTCATAGTAGGTCTGGAAAACAGGTCCATGGGGGTTCTGGTGCCACGCTTTTGGAAGCACAGAGCATGGATACCCTAGATCTTAGCAAGAGGAGGCCCTTACTGATGAAAAAGAGGAGACCACCAAATGTTGTGTTGGTTGAAAGAGAGACCATCTCTAAAACCATTGCCAGCCCATCTAAGCTAGGGTTTAACAGCTTCCCACGCTCTCCGCATGTTTTTCACAACAAAAGTACCCTGGATTTGAACTGGGTCGTTCATAAAAAGAAGGGTATGAAAACCAATCCCCTTCCAGGTCGGTCGATGAACATGAAATCCAAAAGATATGCAATGTCTCAATAGGATCTTGCGTGCCTCATCCCCAAACAAGGCCCTAATAATCCATTTAGCACACAAGGTTATTCCTTGTTTTTGGGTGGAGAGAAGGCCGAGACCACCAGAGTCCTTGGGAAGGCAACAACACTCCCAAGAAACTCTATGAAAACCATGAGAATCAGATCTAGAGGCCCACAAAAAATCATGTAATAGCTTCTCTAATTTCATATAAGAAGCTTTAGAGGGCACCCAGCAAGAGGAATAATACACATGGGTAGCCGCCAAAACTTTAGAACAAATCTGGAATTTGTCAGCCAAAGACAAAGGCTTGGTAATCCAGTAATCAAGTTTTTTCTCAATCCTGGCCAAAACAACATTCCACAATTCAACTGGCGAAGCTTGGAAAGCAAAGGGAATGCTCAGAAAGTAGAAAACCTCTCCATGATGTATCCACTTCTAGCCATACTGAGACATCCGAGGAGGGGTTGGAAGGAAGGATTGCCTGTAGCATTGTGTCTTGTGTCATTGAATGGTTGAGCCAAAGGCTAAACAAAAAGTGTCAAGGTGCTGAAGAGAAGCTTTGACATTGTCCTCATCCTCGATGAGAGTGAAGAAGGAGTCATCAGCGAAATGTCCATTGACAAGCTGAGCAAGAGACTCAGGCAGGGAAATTCCTCTGACAAGACCAGAAGAGATGGCGTTGGCGAGCAAGTATCCAAACCCTTCAACAACAAGAACATACAAAGAAGGTGCCAAAGGGCAACCCTGGTGAATAGATATGAAGAGACCAAAAGCTTCAGACTAGCGACCATTGATTGTGATGCAAGCAAAGGCATCCCCAAATAGCATTTGAACTAATTTGATAAATTTGGGGCCAAAACCCAGGGCTTGAAGCATAGCCAAAATGAAAGGCCACTCAATGCGGTCATAAGCCTTGGCAAAATCAATTTTGAGGAAGAGGGTTTTCTGGTGAAACCTTTAGGCCCATTCCATGCCTTCTCAGACATCAATAATGTTTTCAAGAATGAATCTGGATTTGATGAAACCAGTTTGTTCAGGTCGAACAATCAAAGGTAGGGTATGACGAATTTTCAGAGCAAGAGCTTTGGCAATGATCTTGTAAGAGACATTGAGAAGAGTGATAGGTCTCCAATTATGGATATCCTCAGGATCTCCTGCCTTGGGTATGAATTTGATATTGCCCCTATTGATTATGTCTCCTAAAGAATGGGAGTGAAAGGCCTCTAAGTAAACTTTATGAAGGTCTGGGCCAATGACATCCCAAAGAGCTTTGTAAAACTGAGAGTCACCCTCATTTAAAAAATTTATGACATTGTGATCAGCTGAATGCTTTCACTTAATGTTTTAAAAATATAATTTGTTAGAAAATATTTATTATTCTATGAAGAGTTTTAGACCAAAAAAAAAAATTAAATATTTTTATCTATTTTATTAATCATATTAAATATGAAAAAATATTAAGTTTTATTTTTATTAATAAAGTAGGTATATAATTTAATCATTAATAAATACATCATCTTGTATTATTCAAACTAACTAAATATTTTTTTACAAACCATAATTTAAAGGAATAAATAAAAAAAATATAATAATAATAAAAATTATATATTCTTTTTAAGAAAAAATAGTATACTATTCTTTGCTTGATCGTACTTTGAAAAGTTTAAAATTTTGGACTTCCCAATATGAAATCCTGCTAAGAATTGATAGCTCTAGCCCTTTTTTCCTGAACACAAGGCTATTAAAAAGTGAAAAAAATATTGATAAATGATCTGGATATGACTTGTGAAAGCAATCTTTGAGTAAAGTCCCTAATCCACTACCCCAATTGTCCTTATATCAGTGTCACTTCAACCAATGCCTACATGTTCTCCATTTGAATGGGCTACTTTGTATTCCTTGATAATCTTAACCAGTTTTGGCCATGTATTAGGATTGTCGACAATGACTTATCTTTCACCTTTGTTTATCCTGAGCTTGGCTATGTAATTTGCAACCTTATTGGCCTCTCTATACACGTGTTATTTGAAAGTCCTACAACGGTTCAGGGTCTCTATTATCCTCCTCAAATTTTTATCCAATTTCCAATTTGGTGTTTTCCTCTTTGCCATTGCATTAATCATTATATGTGATTCGCCTTTTATATCAATAACTTGAATGTCTTTTTCCTTACACAAAGATAAACCTTTATCAAGTGCCTTAAACTCAACTTCGTTATCGGTCACA
Organism: Thuja plicata; assembly: GCA_018584345.1. Classification (NCBI taxonomy): domain Eukaryota; kingdom Viridiplantae; phylum Streptophyta; class Pinopsida; order Cupressales; family Cupressaceae; genus Thuja; species Thuja plicata. The sequence goes on from MU228511.1 coordinate 487,374, forward strand.
ATCCCTATATTTTTGTGTAGTATCCAAACATATCTTCCTAATGAATCTATGATAATACATCCAATGTCGGTCAGTCTAGGATTACCTCTTGCCCCTCCATCAAAATTTAGTTTTAATCTTCCTTCTTGTGGCCTCTTCCACCATACTCACATTCTCTTATGAGACTTACTTGTAATGTTCCCATGAGGGGTTTTGAGGTTGTTCTAGGTATTTTGAATATCTTCGTCCCATTTGCTAGAGTATTCAATTTTCTTTGAGTTGTTTTTTATAATGACCACTTCTACTATTGCATCTTTTATTTTGGCAATCATTTGTTCTATTGTCAAACTCTTGTTATTGAATGCCCTTCTATTTTTTACTTTCCATAATTTCCAAACAAGCATAAAGGGTGCAACAATCCATATATCTCCCATAACGACCTCCTTTTATGAATGGGTCACCCAATCAGGAAGTTGGATAGTTTTTTCCTTCCTCACTATTTGTCATCCAATTGAGTTTAATAACCAATTCAAACATTGTTCTGCAACTGGGCACCAATATAACAAGTGATTGTAGTTTTCCTCTATTGATGTACAAAGGGGACATACATTTGGCCTTATCATTCCATACTTCTATAATCTATCCCTTGTCAAAATCCTCCCATTTAAGGTTATCCATAGGAATACTCCAGCTCTAGGAGAAACCCTCTTATACATAATAGGGCAAGCCAGTCTTTCCTTCCCCTTTATTTTCTTTGTATCGGGTATCCCAATTTTTCTTTATATTCCCCATTTTTTGCTAAACGCCAAATAATCTCATTCTCGTTATTGGATAGACTAATCTTCCTTAATTCCATGATTTCCTGTGATTGTGGTTTAACCCACTCTAGGATATTAAGCTTGTCTACTGGTATCCATTCATACTTAAACCCATTATCATTTTTTATTTAATTTAAAACATATTCCTCATTACCCCTTTATCTAACCTGAATCCATCCATTATCCCCAAACAACTTCTCTATGGCTTCTTCCTTGTTCCACGAATCTCTCCAAAACCGCGCATTCCAACCGTTTCCAATTTTCGAGGTAAGGTGATTTATAATAATGTCCCTTTTGTTCCATATGAATTTCCACACCTTTTGAGGAATTTTTCATTGTTAGTATCCTTCTTAGTTCGTTTCTATCTAAATATTTTTGTCTCGTAATCCTACACCATGGCTTCTCTAGACACTTGAACATCTTCCAAGTTAATTTAGCACCTAAAGCCAAATTTTGTAGCTCCATATGCCTTATCCCAACTCCTCTTTCCTCCTTAAATAAACACATTGTCTCCCAACTAATTAAGGGAATTCTCTTAGCCTTCTTGGCTCCTTCCCATGAGAATTGCCTCATAAAGCTTTCTATTGTATTAATCACCATATTTGGTATATTCAAAAAGGACATTGAATAAATTGGTATTGTTGAAAGAACCGTTTTAATCATCAATATTCATCCTACTTGTGATAGTCACTTATTTTTCATTTTTTGCCTTTATTATGAGCGTGTTGTTGATATTTTCCCAATATTTGTTTAACACTAGTAGAATTTGGTAAATATGTGACTACGTGACTAAAACTTTTAGTCACATGACTAAATTTTACTATTTTTTTGCAATTCACAAGCATAAATGACTAAATAAATAACTAATTTGGTCATCGAGTGAAATCACAACTAAATAATTGGTCAGACAAATCAAAATGACTAAATAAATTATTGGTGGGAGTGGTCACTTGTATTGTGCGCGCAAGGCTAATAGGAAATTCAAAAACTTTTCAATGCTTACTATTGGTGTGCAGGTGTGGCCAGGACAAAATAAACACATTTTCAAGTATTAATTAATATAAAAATTTGTTTCAACTGTTAGACCAAATTAGAGAGAGAGAGAGAGAGAGAGAGAGAGAGAGAGAGATGTGTTATTTCCAAGGGTCCCTATTGTGACATCAATTATAGATATATTAAATATTATTATATTTATTATCAAATAATTTTGAGATCAAAATATAGATATTTTAAATATATTTATATATAAGATACATACAAAAATATTAGTTTCATTTTCATATTAGATTTATTTCAAATGTCAAAATAACATCTTGAGGTTGATATCTATAGCATATCTTGGATATATATATATATATATATATATATATATATATATATATATATATATATATATAATAGATTTATACCAATTTATGATTGTAGTCAAATTTTCACCTTTAGGATAAAAATGGCTCACACGGGCCATTGGTCTTCTAGGAAAATTGTTGAGGAGTTTTTTTTAGGGGAAATTTTGACTTCCAGGCCTTTGGTTTTCTTGTCAAGTGATAAAGGATAAACAATATCTTTATTTTAGTTTTAAAAGGGTCTATTATGAAGCTTTCAATAAAGACTTCCACTTGAATAAGCCATTTTGAGTCCATTTTAGGATTTGGAGGGAATTTTAATGTCAAACTCAAAGAGAGTTCATTCAAGTCATGGCTAGTCAAGGTGGAGTTAGAGTGTATTGAGGCCTAACATGCTCGTTTCTTCTTGTGGACTGGTAAGCAAGGAAGAAACAATAAGTTTCAATCGAATGAAAGGGCAAAACTTGGAATATGAACAACAAATATAATGCAAAAGATGCTAGCTATCAAAGAGAACGGTGACTTTATTTGATGAACAATAGTTGATAGAAAAAAACTACATATTCATTGAAGAAACATTGAGTTTTTGTTTGAGGAAACATCAATCATTAACAACGACATCTATACTTGTGAAGGAAACATGAATCGTCAATGGAAGATACTAAAAGATAACAGTTACTTAAAGAAGGGAAATGTTTTGTGATGGCGTTTTAAGCACTTGAACAACAAGGGTAAACACCAATCGTTCAACAAGGATCAAAGCTCAACAAAAAAAGGTAGGTTTTCATGTTTAAACAACACTGTATACTACAAAAAAAGTTTTGATCTCTATTATCTTTCATAGATTGCTCTTAAAAGGATGGGTTTATTACTTTTCAATGTATCTATTATTCATCTAATGTTAAGATGTAAAGAACGCCTCAAGATAGTGTTGAAGAATGTTGAAATCCCACTCTTCATTCATCCCTATGCATATTTTTCTCAATGCCTCTATCTATAGCTATTATAAAGGGACCCTCAACTACCTACTGTTGGAATTGATTCCCTCGCCTACAACCAACTAATTTTCCCCAACAACTAGTATCCTATAACCTCGCTCCTTTTTCCCCCAAGCTACAGTTGTGAGAGTTTTGACTGTGATTTTTATGGGCCATCAACATAAGGTAGAGCAATGAACATAGACAAGAAATCAAGACCTTAATGCAGTCACTACAAATAGCTGCCAATCCTGTCATAACATTGAAACAATGGACAAATGAAGGTAATGAATAAGTAACAATAGTCATAATATAACACCATGCAAAATCAAGAGAGGTATGAATGTTTTAACATAAGTGCATGATGTCAAAGGACAACAAACAATGATCTAAAAGTGCAAATAAGTCAACAAATGATGTTGACATAATCATGCTTCACAATGAATAAAATAGAGATCAAAAGGGTTATTGAGAGTGACACAGGGTTTTCAAGAGGAAGAAATGTCATTACAAGTGTAATCACCTGAAATTGGTCTAGTAAACCAAGAGCCCCTAACCTCGAATAATCAACCCTGAAGCTTAATTGAATAAGATAAAGTCCTAATCAAAGGCATTGAATCTCATACTAGACCCAATTATGTGAGTAATTTGATCTATAGGCTTGCATAATTAAATTAATCAATTAATCCCTCGTCAAGCATCAAGTTTAGTTAATCATTGAATCAAGTCATTTATTAAAGGTCCTAGTACTTTTAATTAAATGAACCCATTGGCTAGACTTTCTAATTAAAGGGAATTGAATAAATCAACTAAATTATCTCATTCTCCAACAAACAAGAAAGCACGAATGGGGCCAATTAAAACAAATCCATGGATTGACTCACATGGATCAAGGAAGGGAGAATGTCATCCCTTCACCAAGTTTGAATCCTAACCACTCAATCTCATGGAAATCCTATAAAAGAAACACTACCTAAGCTTGATCAATCATCTAGAATTCATGTAAAATTGCTATGCTAAAATCATTCTAGGTCATATTGAAGAGTTTTTGAGTGTTTTAGGAGCATTTGAGAGCTATTTCATGTCATTTTAGCATTATTTTTTCATGTAGATCTTAGTTTCACATAAATTTAGTGTTGAATCTTGCATTTCTTAGCTTAATTGTATGTTAATTGCATTGTTCCTCATAGTTTTCATCTAAAAATGCATTAAAATTGCATATTTCCTTTGAACCTTCCATTATAGAACATGTCTAGTCAGTGATCTATGCTAATAATCTGAGAGCAAATCTTAATTAGATCATACTCTTTCTAGATAGGAAGCAATATGTCAATTTCCTTTGGTTTATCATGTTTTTCAATTAATTTTGATGTACTAACCATTGATCCAATGACATATTGAAGTGTTGTGTTGCAGATTCTTGCAGGTACAATATCCACATACCACATTTTTTGTGCCCATCGTTGGGCTAGACTCAAAATTTGGCCTCATTTCTTTCTTAATCTCTAGAATTTCCAAGTCACTGCCTCAGAAAGACTATACAGATTGGTAAAGTGTGTCGTATGACACAACTTCAGGTGAAAAATTTGTACCAAGTAGTGTTTCGTATCATATGATAATATGGTGTAGAGGAGATTATCATTTTGGTATGTGAGAATAGTCATACGATAATATTGATCTTTGCATTATGTCATTTCATTTAGTAAAGGGTATCATACGACATACTAGCTTTTGAGAAAGTGTTGTTTCATCTAGTAAAGGGTGTCGTACGATTTTATGGTGAAATGTAGTGACAATATTTTGTCATATCAGAAATAATGAACTATTTGCAAGGTTTTTTCAATCACTAATGCTAATATTGGATATTTGATGGTTTTGTTGAGTGATTTCACAGACTAACTAACTGGTGATTGTAGGTTGTTTGTCCAAGAATTCTCTTTCCAAAGTCCTCAAAAGTACTAACAAACCTTGTCAAAACTACTAACAAATCTTTGGATGCAAGTTGCCTTTGATTACTCAAACAAACTACCAACAATTTGATTGCAGGTTGCCTTTTGAATATCAACCAAACAAACACTTGTGTATTCATTTGTTGATTTCTAGGTACATAGCTAATTAGCGATGGTTTGCTTGTGATTTGTCAAGTATTAGAGGATTATGCTCTTTCCAATCTTAGAAAATCAGAATAAAAGTGTTTGATTCTTCATTTTCAAATTATCTATGGGTAATGAAGGTGTGTCTAACATGTTTGGGAGAAACAAAGTGGAGTAGGAGAGTATGCTCTTTTCCCTTTGGGAAAATTAGAAATCGTGACGTCACCTTTGCTATCCACTTTTCATTTTCATGCATTACCCTTAAAGAGCCTATCGTTGATGATAAAATATCATGGGAATGACTCAAGTGGGAACAAGGAAAATCCAGCCTCTTCCAACCCACTATAGTCAAATCCTCCCTTTGAGATTAAAGTCTCAGGAGACAAAGATAGTTTGTGCCTAGTATTCATGGGACTATAGGTCTTGATCGTGCTTACGCGACTATGATATCTTATATGATTCATGGACTATCTTTGAAACAGATGCCCTAACTGAAAACCATAGTGTAGCAAGCCACCCAAATCACCCCCAAAAGCTTGATTACCCTTGTGTAAGGAGGATACCTCCCTAAGATCACTCACCATATTGTGCTCCCATTAAGCGTTTGGAGTCGGCTAATACGAAACTATTCAACCCTTTGTGTGGTCTTTGATGGTTGTATTATGATTATCTCTTTAGGAAATGCCTAAGTGCGGGCAAGGATTTCCATGCTATGCCAATTCCTATAGGGATAATTTGTGCTTGGTTTACCTTCCCTTTTATGTGCTTGATGTGTGTGTTCAATCCCCAAAATGTTGTTAGAATTTGTCCAAACATAATCAGAACTTGTCAAAAATTTCCTAAAAACAAGTGGCAAATTGTTTAGATCACCATAATATCATACCATTCAGTGAAGTTTATCATATGACCTAGGATTGTAGACCATTGTTTCACCATATTATTGTATCATAAGGTAAAAAATATCACATCAGTAGCCAATAATTATCGTATGAGTCAGGTTTTTAATCTTCTTCACTATATCACCATTTAAGTTGAAGTATTGTGTCATACGACCCAAGGTTTTCACCATATTATCGTATCGTTTGCTGAGAATTGTCATACAAAATTTGTCTTAGGTTGTACGAGCCTGTGTCATTTCAACTCCAAAACATGATTTTGACCTCTCACATCATCATTTAACCTTCAATCTAGTCATCTGGTTGAATCTTCAGTCTGTCCTAATCAATATTCTTGGGTTCTAACCTGGTTGTTTCATCCTATCATGATAAATTGATCGTGTATCCTTGTCGTCATGAATTTTGGTCTATTGGTTCTTCATCCTGTTTTATTGAGTGCTCAAATTGTCGTAGTCTCAATCCATCAATCAATCCTAGTCAGTTGGATCACAAGTGTCACCTATTAGGCATTCAATCCTTAACCTCAACACCTTGTACCTAGTTTATCATCAGTCCTGATCAATCTTCAAACATCATCTTTCATCAAATCCTTTGATATAAGTCATCACTTCCCTATTCGGATATTGATATAATGATTCTAGTTACTTCTAGCTCTTGGTCACATCAATTTTCATGCCAGTACAAACTAGGAGTCAATGTCAAAAGGACAATCTCGATTCAAAGAGAAAATCTATAGATACCTCAACTCTGGGACCTTCATCACGTCAAAAATCTAAAGCTGTGATAGAGACTCTGATTAAAAATCAGTACTTTGCACAACAACCAACCCCTCTACATCAATCTTCAGACCATCAATATCAATCATTTGCTACTAGTCAACACAATAATTCCAATATTTCAGGATACAACTGGGAAAATCATGCCAATTATAGCAATCATCACATGCACAACAATCATTGCATGTATGGTGATGGATTTGATGAAGAAATCATAGAAGAAGATTTCCAAAAGTGTCAACAAGACAAAGGATTTCAAAAGATGATGCAAAAACTTTTGTAAATGGACAAAGAAAAATACTTCATGCATCTTGGTTCTACGGCAGTGAAACTTCCTAAAGATTTTAACGTTTACCAACTCATAACGCGAGAATAGGAAACACATATATCTCTTCTAATGAAACTACTTTAAGGCATGCAAACCGAGCTTATGCAAATGAAGAAAGAGAAAAACAAACCACCAGACAAATACTCCTTGGAGGCCATATGTCCTTTTCCATTCAACAAAGACTTGTTCATGCCACCTTTTACCTCAAAGGTTGAGATCCCTATGTATGACAAGTACATCAAAGAAAGTGACCTCCAAGATCATGTGAGAGAATTTTGTACTCTCAGCATGGAGTTTATGCATGACCCGACATATTTGATGCAACTATTTTTGAGAAATTTGGGTGGTTTTGTTATGTAATGGTTCTCTAAGCTACTATCAGGTCTTTTGAAGACTTAATCAAAAATTTTATCCAACATTACTCAGATAATATCAAACATGTGGTCGCTATGTAACACAAAACAATGAATTGGAGAAACCTTCATAACATTTCTTCAACAATAGATGAAAATATTCATGAGATATCCTGGGAAGATTCCCAAAAATTGAAAAATTAATATCTTTACAAACAATATAGTTTCGGAGATGAACTATGTGCTCTGGTTACAATGATTAATGAATTTCGATGAGAATGTGGAAAGTGCCATACGAATTGAGGATGTTTTGATACAGAAAGGAGAAATAAAAATTTACAAGGAAAACAAATTCTCTAGCAATTATAATCCTACTTCCAACAACAATGACAAATAAAAGTTGTGGAACAAGAACAAGAATGTGGTAAATGATGGAGTTGTGGAAGCAACCCACATCAAACCCAAGCAGTCGGTGTTTAATCTCTCAAGCAATATTCAAGCTAACAAGACTCCTACCACAACATTGGTACCTAAGGACAAAACACCTTGGGAAGATGGGCCTAATAGGACATTCACTCCTCTTGGAGAGCCTTTGGAGGCGACATTGAAAACACTCTTGACACATAATATCATCACATTACCAAACTCACAACCTTGGGAACCACCAGTGAAACAAAAGTGGTGGAATGAAAATCACTATTGCAAGTACCACCACAATAAAGGTCATAGAAAAAATGAATGCATGAAGCTTAAACATGTGATACAAGATCTGATTGATAACGAGATAATTACAATTGATGGACATAAAATCAATGATGATCACGTGACTTTCAAAGAACCTTTTCCTAAGTATGGAAAAGGTGGACCTTCAAATTACATGGATACTAAAGTGAATTATATGTACTCAGATAACAATGTGATTAACATGCTCGAACCTTCTGAGCATTCGGTCAATGTCATCATTATCAAAGACAAGAAATAATCTAAGTCTTCCAATGTAGTAACTTGAAGCCAACATTTGAAGGTCATCCTCAAAGGTGTATCCTCCAAAAAATTGGTGATATCATCCTCCAAGCCTTCAACGTCTAAATAGCCAGTCTTATCAACATCCTCAACAAACTACAACTTGGTCAATCAATTGCAACGTACCCCCACTCACATTTCTATTCTTGAATTACTCAAAATCTCACCATCGCACAAAGAGATCCTTGAAACAACCCTTCTTGAGACCACTGTTCCAAAATATTTAGATGTTAATCAATTCCAAGAAATGGTGGATCACTTGAATTCACCCCACTATCTATCCTTTTATGAGGAAGATGATAAGTCACATCCGCATAATTAGCCTTTGCACATAGAGGTATTAATCCACAAACATAGAGTCAAACATGTTTTGATAGATGGAGACACTGGTTTAAATATTTGTACACTCAATCTGGTCAAAGCATTGGGTTTCTCAAAACATGTTATAGATCCAAGGAGGAAAATCACAATCAAAGCCTATGACAAAGAAGAAAGACCATCAAAAGGATTGGTCGTATTACCTATAAGGGTAGGACCCATTGAGAGGGATGTAATTTTCCAAGTGCTTGATCTACCTCTTGCTTACAACATACTATTGGGAAGACCATGGATTCATGACATGTAGGGTGTACCATCAACATACCATCAATGTGTGAAGTTTCCTTACAGTGGAGTAGAGGTAAGCATAGCAGCAGGTATTAGTTATTCTTGCAACACATTGAAACAAGTTATTGATTGCATGATCTCGCATAATAGAGAAGTCACTCGAGATCAACAAGCTAAAATTTATAGAGCTATTGTACTAAGGTATTTTGAACAAAAATTGAAAATTAAGGAGACAGGAATGGGAGAATATCAACTTGATCCATTGTCATCCATGGATGATCTACCAATCTCTCCTAGGTCTTATGGTAAACCATCATCGTCTTTCAAAACCTCTAGCTCTAAAGTATGCACAATATGTAATGGGACATTTGTCAAAGCTAAGACTTATCTTGCTAATGAGAACAAAGAAAAAGTTGTGTTAGGATGGCTATACAAAGGAGAAGAGGTAGAATCAACACACGAAGTCAAACATGTTGAAATATCTCCTAACAAATATGGAAAGGGTTATCATATAATGAAACAAATAGGATACAAGGGTAAATGTCCCCTTGGAAGAAGTGAGGAAGGTCTTGTTGATCTCATTCACATGAATTTTAGGAATCCCAAGACAAAATGGAATTAGGGTACAAAGAAGAAGAAGATATCCCACTCGTTCGGGATGGTCCAATCTTTGATCATGACGAGGATGACTCTGATGAAGAAGCTGAAATTATACCATTTTCATATGAAAGGTTGTTATATATAAAAGGATAAAACTCCAATTATCAAGGATAACCCTACATCCCACAGTAATCAAGAGGGATTTCAAATCGAGAAGACCTACTATTACTATAGCAATCATCTCAAGAGATAGAATAAAAAATAGAGAAAGAGGATGACTCCGGTGAGGAAGTGGATTATGAACCCATTGTTGGAAAGTGATCAATTTTGTGTAAAGTGATTCAATTTTTGGTTTTCATTTATGGCAACACTCTGGTTTACAGATTGATTCCTATAAAGTTAAGTTTTGCTAACTCATAAATCGACTAAGTACAGAAGCAGAGATACAAAATTATTTTGGGTATCAAAGATCGAGAATGATGTGTTATGATATGCGAGATTAGAGGAAGATAGTATGGGGTATGTGTGACTTCCACCTAATATCAATTTTTTTTTGGTAATGTTTACAACGAGTTAGAGAGAATTGAAGACAGACAGACTACAGCAGAACATTGATACAGAGCAGTTGGACATTAGCGATGATTAAGGGAGTATGAAGTGGACTCCTGGAAATCAGAGTTGGATTATGGTTGATGATAACCTATAATTTGACTATGTAAGAGCACTAACTATGTATTTGATATTTACTTTATTAGATGTATTTTGTATTGAAAGTCGACTATGTAATATTTGCATTGAGAGCCAACTTGGTGAAAGAGAAAGATATATATGTAAGATCTTTTTGTTGAAGTAGAAGTGATATGGATTGATGATATGTTATGAGATAGATGCAAATTAAAAAGAAGAGGATGAAAAAGATCATTAATGAGATATAAACAGGAACTATCTAAGCATTAGAGATGCTTGTTGTTGTTCTTTACTGAGAACATTTTGTAACAAAATTTTATTGTAGAGTTGTATGCTCAGTTGGCTCCTAATAGGGTGGTGTATTCCTTTAACAGGGTTTTAATTCCTTTAACAAGGAAATGTACTATCTAATATTCAGCTCCTAACATGGCTAGGTCTCCTAACAGGGACACTATACTTTAGTGCATGCTTGGGGGTATCATCCCCACCGTGTTTTTCCCTTGGCCAGGGTTTCCTCGACAACAAATAACAGTGTTATGAGGACTGTGTTATTTTCTTATGTTCTTTTCATTTCTGCAAGCTTATGGTTAATGTTTAATTGGTTGAAGAATTTAATTAAGTTCAGTAATACTGATTCACCCCCCTCTCAGTATTATCCAATCCTAACAATTGGTATCAAAGTTTTTGGCCCTTTGAGAGAAAGTCTAACAACTTAAGGGAGATCAGAATGGATTTAGATAGTTTGCAAGAAAACTTTGATGCTGCACTTGAAGACCTTGACAAAGCAAAAGAAGAGAATGGAGAATTGAGATTCAACATTTGAAGAGTTGAGAAATTTATAAAGAAACTCAAGGAACAACTTGAACTTTCCAGAAGTCAAAGACAAGATCTTATGGTTCAAATAAAAGAGGATTCAGACAAAGATAATTCAGACCAGATAAAGCAACTTAAAGAAGAAAATGAAACCCTAAAACATGAGAATGAGGTTATGATAGATACAAAATGATGCTAAGAAGAAAGTTGAAGAATCTTTAAACAATGCATTAGATCAAATGAAGAATGAGGACGACAACTACAAGAACAAGTATCTAGAACTGAAGAAATAAAATCAAATCATAAAAGGTGAACTTGTTGAAGCAAAGAAACACATCGAGAAACTTCACACCAGTAGTGATTTGATTGATGAACAAAGAGATGGAAAAAAACCTAAAGGTGATATGACTAGTATTGGCTTCAATGAAGATGAATGCTCAAAGAATCAGGAAGAGAAATATGATGAGAAGATTGATGCTGAAAAACCTCATGTTGAAGAATCTAGAGAGAAGACCAGACCCTTCAGAGGTAGATGCTTTGGTTGTAACAAATTTGGACACATGAAGAGAGACTGCAGAGGTAATGCCCCTTTTAAAACTTTTTCTAGTTATTGTTTTAATTGCAATGGATATGGGCACAAGAAAGCAGAATGCAGGAAACCTAATCAACATGGATATAAACAAGACAATGGAAGAGAACCTACATGCTATAAATGCCATAATCTTGGACACATTGTGAAGTATTGTAAGCTACAAGTAAATCAGGAAAGAAGACCTCCTTTATGTTACAAATGCAATAATCTAGGACATATAGCAAATTTTTGTAGGTACAAGGGAGTAAACCACAGAAGAGTACCACCTCCTATGAATTCACAAAAGAGTGGAAGTGATATTGGCAAGAGTGTTGTAGATTTTAAGAATTATTTTGAGTGTTGTTTTAAGAAAGAAGAAGATAACAGTAGTGGTAAAATTTGGAAGATCAAAGAAACCAGTGAGACACTAGTTCAAGGAGAGACAACAGATGTTGTTGGATCTTTGCCTGATGGCAGAAAACCATAATTGACCTAATTGGCCAATCATGGCCTTAGGGGAGCATTGGATAAATATATCAGAATATATCCAGCCCCAAATTTTGTGGAGTGAGATCGAGCGAGCTTAGGTATGAACATGGCCGACATAATTCAGTATACATCTAAGAGTGCAACATCAGCCGATGCATATATTGTGATCACAAGATTTATAGCTGACTAGACAACATTGAGTAAAATACACCTCTAACTTAAACTTGTATAAAGCACCATACGATGATTTATTTCCTTACCATTTAACAAGAGCGACCTAAGGAGATCAGAGAGTGAAGGAACTCAGTCTATTCTATAATTGTCGTGTGATCGATTGAAGCAAAAACTCAGAATTTTGCGAAATAGAGGTATTTACATCATCTAGCTATGGATGCACATGTTATTTATGATGTCGTAGATTGACCTAGGTATAAATTCAAGAAACATCCATTCAAGTGTTGTTAAGAAGATCCTGAAGGAGCATTTTCTCATACCCCTCATGACGTATTACACGTAGAAGATATTATGGCTTACATTCATTATAAGTATGATAAACTTGGGACTAATGAGATTTCCACTGAGATGGAGTATATAACTGAGAAATGAATTATGAAAGATGAATACAAACACATTGATCAGTTGAGCATAATGAAAATTTTGGATTTGTATGAATTTGACGAAATAGAGTGGATCAAGATATTGTTGAGTAGAGTACATGATCAGTTTATTTGGATAGGCAAACATCATGTGAAGATCTGTAGTGATTTAATTCATGAGATTACTGGACTGGACAACACTGGAATCATTCCTGTTGCAGAAAAACATGTGAAGAAAGAAGTCAAAACCCTAACTCACTCAAAATGGGACAGGCGAGCATTGACAGTAAATGACATCTTTCAACAAGATGTGAGATTAATCTCTATGATACTTGGCTACAAATTCTACTACAACAGTAGACCTAATTCAATATTTGTAGGATTCATTATGATGGCAAGGAGAATGGTGAAAGAAAATGTGAAATATAACCTATGCAAAGTATTGGCACAACAATTTTTGGAGAATGTTAAACTGATAAAGAAAGATAGATCGAAGACCTTCATATTTGCCTCACTATTGATGCATATGTTTATACACATTGAACACAAATTTCTTGGCATGCACCCTAGTGGTTGGAGAAAAGGGATACCTACTAGTATTCATATTTCACAGAGCTACAGAAGACAGAACAAAACATGGGTTGATGGGGAATTATTTGGTATGATTAAGATTCTTCAGAGGCAAATGAAAAATAGATACAGATTACATGAAGACATTGTTGAAAAATACAAGGATACAATATGTTTCATGGTTGAAACTGATTGTGTATGCTTTGAGGCAGTCACTCCTAGGAAGAAATGGTGTTATCCAATGGGATATGAAGTAAGTTCAGAGGTATTGACCATGCAATTTGAACATGTTCTTGCATCTGAGATTGATACATCAGAAGAAAGATTGGGTACATATGAGTAGAAATCAGCTAAGGTAAGAGAGGAACAAACAAGAGGTCTGAGGAAAAGGAAAATTGATAACATTATACATGAATGTGGTGTTAAGACAGGATTGACAGAAGAAGAGTTGAAAGAAGTGAAAAAGAAAATGGTAGAACGATCTTTTCGTTTGGCAAGTGCTAGTACTACAACCCTTCTCACTCTTGGAGTACTAATGGTAGACAATCCACCTCCTTCATCACAGTAGACATCACAAACTGAAAACATTACTCCTAGAGTAAACACCAGATCTAGCAAGCAAACATCATCTATGGAACCAAGCACTGTGAGAGAAGAGAAGAAACCTGAGAAGAGTAATCAAGCATAGAAGCCCGACTTGAAGATGATAGAGAAGAGAGCTATAGAACAAGGGAAGCTAGTTTCAATTGATAAATACTATGACAGGTATGATAATACTAATAAATAGAAAATTGAAGATGTTGTAGTTAATCACCTACTTGTTTTTAGAAAGACTCTATTGGAAGTTGAGAGTAGCATACCTGAAGAACTGTATGGGAGATTAGAGACAAGGAAATAGTTAGCTCAAATTGAAGATGAAACAATCAGAAATCAGGAAATTGACAACATCTTGCCTGTGATATCTTTACAAGAAAGAGAGAGAATATTCAAGGAATTGAAACCTTTGTTGAAGGTAAGATTGCTAAAAATCATGGAAATAAAATATGATGAAGTCACTGAGGAAACTCATAAGGCATTGGAGAAAATATTGATGAACACTACTCCTGAGAAGCCTCCACCTCCTAAAACCACTTCGCCTACACCATTAGGAATGAGATAAAGTTCAAAAACAACTGAGGCAAATGCTGAGAAGAGCAAAGATGATTCACAACCAGACTTCTATGTTTCTGGTGTGCCTGTGACACTTGATACATCACATGATGAAAAGGGCCCATTTGTAGGGAATGTGGAAAACACTATTGCAGATGAAGAAGAGCAGAAAGAGGAAGAAGAGCAAAAGGAAGATGAACAGAAAGAGGTAAACACATCTTCCATCTCATTGTTGGCAAGCAAAGGTAAAACAACAAAATTTAATGCCGACTACATGGATGAAGATGAGCTAGTAAAATTAGATTTTACTACACTAGCTAAATTCAAAGAAAGATCGGAACATAAAGGTGATAAAAAGGCTAAAGTAATTACTAGGGCAATTGATACTGTGAAAAAATTGCTTCTAGTACATATTGTTTTCCAGCACAGAGATGACATTGAAATTCTAAAGATAACACTTGATGAATATGATGGATATTATGAGAATTTGATAAAGATTGCAGAAGAGAAGGCAGAAAAGAACTATTCAAAGAAGAAACTATCTAAAGTTTGCAATTCTATTGCATGGGACTTAGGCATTCCGAAAAATTGTTTGACAAATGCAAAGAGTTGCATTGTATATGGAAGGAAACTATTTAGTTACTGTATGAATCCTATTAGGCATGTTCAAAATGTTGAAGACATTATTGCCAAGGAGAGGGAAAATATGAACAATATGATGGACAGTTGTGAATCCTCTTCACAATCTGTAAAGGAATTAGACAAGGAAGTAAAAAGAATTTTGGCAAAACTCAGTGTATTGGATATTGAGAAGGGGAGAGTATTAACAAGATTCAATTTGTTGTAGAGTTTAATCACTCCTAAGCTATCCATACTTGAGGCACATCTATCAGACTTAGAGAACGTTACAGATTCATTGAATAATTCTATGCCTACAGAGTTGAAAGAAGCAGAGACCACATCATTTTCATTGAATGTACTAATTCATGTTAGTCAAATATTGTTTAAAACATGGAGTGCAGAAGTGAAGATCTTGGAAGATTCCTTTCAAGATATTTTAAAACTGGTAAGCAAGTACTAATCCTATTATTTTGTATGCACCTTTGTCATTGTTTTCAAAGGGGGAAAAGAGAAGAGAAAATGAATGGGAGAAGAGATAAGAAGGAAGTAATAAGGAAGGAGAGAAAATAGAGGAGACAATTTTAGTCATTATTTTTTGTTAATTGTTGCCATCAATGCCAAAGGGAGAGATTGTTGGCAAGTGATCAATTTTATGTAAAGTGATTCAATTTTTGGTTGTCATTTATGGCAACACATCTGGTTTACATATTGATTCCTATAAAGTTAAGTTTTGCTAACTCAGAAACTTACTAAGTACAAAAGCAGAGATACAAAAGTATTTTGGGTATCAAAGATCAAGATTGATGAGTTTATGACATGCGAGCTTAGAGGAAGATAGTATGGGGTATGTGTGACCTCCACCTAAGATCAATTTTATTTTGATAATGTTTATAGCGAGTTAGAGAGAATTGAAGATAGACAGACAGCAACGTAAGAGTGATACAGAGCAGTTGGACAGTAGCGATGATTAAGGGAGTATGACATGGAATCCAGGAAATCAGAGTTGGATTATGGTTTATGATAAGCTATAATTTGACTATGTAAGAGTGCCAACTATGTATTTGATATTTACTTTATTAAATGTGTTTTGTATTGAAAGTCAACTATGTAATATTTGCATTGAGAGTCAACTTGGTGAAAGAGAAAGATATATATGTAAGATCTTTTTGTGGAAGTAGAAGTGATATGGATTGATGATATGTTATGAGATAGATGTGAATGACAGAGAAGAGGATGACATAGATCATTAATGAGCTATAAACAAGAACTATCTAAGCATTAGAGATGCTTGTTATTGTTCTTTACTAAGAACATTTTGTAACAAAATTTTATTGTAGAGCTGTATGCTCAGTTGGCCTAACAGGGTTGTAATTCCTTTAACAATGAAATGTACTATCTAATATTCAGTTCCTAACAAGGCTAGGTCTCCTAACATGTACACTATACTTTAGTGCATGCTTGTGGGTATCATCCCCACCAGGGTTTTCCCTTGGCCAGGGTTTCCTCGACAACAAATAATGGTGTTATGAGTACTATGTTATTTGCTTATGTTCTTTTCATTTCTGCAAGCTTATGGTTAATGTTTAATTGGTTGAAGAATTTAATTAAGTTCAGTAATATTGATTCACCTTCCCTCTCAGTATTATCCAATACACCCATAACATATGAAATACTATTATCCTTATAGGGATAAAGCAATACTCTACATCAAGAAGAAACATCAACATCACAACCAAACATTCAAGAACTTGAGGTTAGTCCCAATGAGGAATAAGCACCAATGACCATTGCTCCTTTCTTGAATAGATCATATGATAGTTAGACTAACTCCCATGAGTATGAATTTGAAGAAGGATATTAAAGTGAACAGGGAGAAATACATCCTCATTGGGGGCATCTAGTAACCATTACTCATGTTCTAGATTTACCCCATTATGCTAAAACAAGCTCCAATGAATATGAGTGGGATTCATTTTCTAATGCCACAATTGACATCGAGGTAGATGTTATACATAAGTATGCTTATCAATTTGAGGAGGGACAAAGCTCCAATGCTAGATTAGTCATATTAGGTTTTCATAACACTAACAATGACTTTAGTAATGACGTTATTACTCTTTATGGTCTAAACACTTCTTTATAGAGTAACTTAACGAAATTCATCTTGCTGGTTAGGAGTCTTGACAATAACACGACGCTATCACTTGAACCATCTGAATCTTTGATCTTATTACAACTTGAACTCATTGAATGAGGTTAGATCAAACCTATAAACTTGTTGTCCTTTCCAAATGACTATACCTTGGAATGTTATCTAAATGCAATTGAACCCCTTACTTCTTCCACTAGTGCAAGGAGCGTGAATATGATAGAGTCAAATATCAAGTTTCTCAATCTTACATGCAAAAACAAAAACAAAAAGTAGTCTGATGGTGAAAACCACATTGTGGTAGTATCAGAACCCAAATTAGTAAAATAAATGACGCATCCTAGGGTGAAAACCTCTCACGGGCACTTGAGGATGGGAAACTTGATATCCTGCCTGATCACTTTCAGGAGAGATATTCAGTATTGATCGAGCCAACACAACCAATCAACTTAGGAATAGCAGAAGCACCATAAATGGTACACATAACATAATCATTATCCATAGAGGAAAAACAATAATTCAAAAAATTATTTAAAGAAAAGAAGATCAATTTTGCATGGTCCTATTTAGATATGCCAGCCCTAGATCTTGATCTCATTATGCTTCATCTCTCTATAGCTCTAGGAATCAAACTAGTAAAAAAAAAACTCAGAAAGATGCACCCTCATGTGGCATTATTGATTTAAGAAGAGATGGAAAACATTTTAAAGATGGATTCATCATAGCAATATCTTACACTGGATGGATTTATAATATTGTTCCAATTTCTAAAGCTGACAAATCTATCCTGGTATGCACTGATTTCAGATATTTAAATAAGGCATGTCCTAAAGACAATTTTCCTCTTCCCAATGTTGACATAATCATTGATCTCACTACTAGATATGAAAGACACTCTTTAATGGATGGCTTCTCAAGTTACAACCAAATCAAGATAGCCCTTGAAGATTAGGAAAAGACTGCTTTCACTTGTGCTTGGGGAATGTCATGTTGGAACGTCATGCCATTTAGCCTTAAAAATGTTGGTGCAACATATCAGAGGGAAATGACAACCATCTTACATGATATTATGCACAAAAATATGTAAGATTATGTGGATGATACACTGGCAAAATCAGTCAATAAAGTAGCTCACATAGAAGATCTAAAAAAAAAAAACTTTGATAAGATGAAGCAATTTCAACTCAAGCTAAATCCAAATAACTGTAAATAAACTACCAAATAAATGACTAAATAAATGACTGAATAATTAGTCACCTAAACAAAAATGACTAAATAAAGGACCAAATAAATGACTAAATAGTTAGTCACTAATAATCAGTCACCCAAAGCAAAATGACTAAATAAATTATTGTTACTCCTTTATAATTATAACATTTGATTATATAAACATAGACTAATCAATAACTTATTAGTCCCGTTTCACCAGTAACGCTTGATCTCCAATAGGCTTATTGCGTGAGAAATCCATCTACACCTATCTCATGCTAGAAATCTGACTTTCAGGTGATTTGATCAAAATTGATTGATAAACACCATTAATTTAGAGATATTATAATATAATAAAAAGGAATAGTTCATAGCATCAAACAAATTTTCAATTATGGTTTATTGTGACAAGTTGCATTTTGAATGCTTCCTTTGCATAATAGGGCTAATTGTAGACCTAAAATGGAGGATAGTTAATATAATTTACAAATAAAATCCAAATTAAATTAAGTAAGCCTATTGGTTTGAAGATTATATCATGTTATAGTGGTCCAATTAATTAAATATGTAGGGCATCTGAAGCAGTGAGTTGTTTGAGGAGTACAACTAATTTAGGAAGTTTTGAACCCAAAAGTTGGTATAACAGTTTCCATAGGTTTATTAAAAGTGCACAAACATAAATGGAAATGATGACCATTTTGAGATGGATTTTAAATGATATTACATCTTGCAACACCAAGAATTTATTTAAGTATTTGCTATATAGAACCCATCTCCTAAGGTGTGCACAAACCATGACCATGATGACATCTTTGTTGGATTGGTGTGTTTAAATTAGGAGGCTTACTTCCCTTCTCATAGGATTAAAAAATGCGTACACATTGTATGGAGGCTATTTGCATATTTTAATCACCATTTTTTTGTGACTAGTTGTTTTCCATTCCTTGTGTTTATACAATAGATGTTTACACACTACATCACACTATTACATAAAAGAATAATTTAAGACATTTAAAAAAAATAAAATTAACATTTCATCTTTAACACTTAAAATATTTTTTAATTGTTTTAAATTAAAAACTAAAATTATTTTTATTGTCTTAAATAAAAAATTAAGACAACATACATTTTCAATTCCATAAACGACAAATGAGAGATGAATGGAGGGAAGGAAGTTAAATTGATCAACAAAAAAAAATGTCATCCTAGCGAAGGTGCCATCAAATCCAACAAAGATTGAGCTATCATAATGATATCTCTCAAACCATGGAACCTCCTCCTACAACTGCAACTACAACTGCAAACCCTCAAATGTTTGCTTCCTCCTCCGATGATTTTAGATTTCTTCAAGAGGAAGATGATTATGAATAAGATGGAGGAAAATAATGGGTTAGTTACTGTAGAAGTGACTGATGATGAACAAGACAGGGTAAAAGAATGGGTTAGTGCTCCACTCCTCAACACCCTCTTCTATTTCTAGAAGAGATGATGAATTACAACTGATTATATGTTTGAAATCATTTGTTTATATTCAACCGAGTTGTAGAAGTGACGATAAACATTACCAGTTAATGTATTGTCATTGATGTCAACTTATTTGAGTATTATTATGGTGGAAAACACTTGTTATGATTTAAAGATCTGGAATAAACAATGTTTATGTGGTCGGTAAATGAAGAGTTTTGTATACACCGAGAGACAGTAATAACCGAGTAAAATACAGTGTATACCGAACATAGTGACAACCGAGCAAGGGATTGCCGACACAACACGGTTAATAATAAGATCAAGAAATTAATTCTAATTGAGGCTAACTTGGATGTTGAGATGGCAATTGATGATTTTGAGGTAAAAGATAAAGTTTGTTATTTGATCAAATGGTTATGAAAATTCAATGAAGATAGGATGACATAGATTGAAACATGTTTTTAACACAACTGCTGAGGAAGGATCAAGCGGGAAAATGAACGATGGAGATTAAGTAGCAAGATTCGAAGGATGAAAATTAAATGATACATGATGTCTATATAAGAGACAAGAGATTCATTTTGAATCATAACATCACAAGCACCTGATTCTTACATGCAAATTTTATGCATGACTGATCAAACTGGTTAAAGACAGAATCAAGTGTTATTCTGAAGACATCACCGAGCAAATAGAGGAAATAGGATTACCGGGAAGAACAAGTATGAAGTATGAGATGAACTGAAGAAGTACAAATTGATCAGAGGTATTGTGTACTTAGAATAGATCTGAATATCTAGAAATTAGAGTTTTATTTGAATTAGATCATTACTATATTAGTTTAACCGTTGTTACAGATAAATATCTTAACCAAGTGGGAAAGTGATTCCTTATTATAACATTCAAAGAATGTTGATTGTTTTATTGTTGACCCCATAGTGAATGCATGGTCAAGAGAGAACTGTTAGTTTTAAATCCTCTAACAAGGTCACATTTAACAGTGTGCATTGTAACCTTTAACAAGGTTGTCTCTTCACCGAGCTCACTTCAGAAGAGTGAAAATATTTTGGGTTACCCGTCCTAGGTGTTTTTTGCCCTTAGTAGGGTTTCCACATTAAAAAGCTATGTGTCAATGTATATGAATGTTTTGGATTGTTATTTTACTTTATAATTTATTTTATTGACCTAGATCAGTAATCACAGTATTAATTTACTGATACTTGGTAAACACTATTAATGAAAGTTTAAGTTTACTAAATACATTTTCACCAAGCTGAGTTCTATATGATTGAATTTGTTTTGGTATACATCTAAAGAAATTTGGTACTGTAGGATAATTTGTGAGGAAACTGATTCACCCCCCTCTTAGTTATTCTAACAATTGCTTACCAGAGCATGCAGTGCTTATTAGAGCAACAATGATTACCAGAGAATACAATGCTTAGAATAAAGTTTTCAAGGACTTAAGCTAAAGATCACAAGATGTATAAGAGAAATGCACCAAAGTTGAACAAAGATAACTTCTCGACATGGAAAAGCATAATGAGATTATATCTATCAGGGATTCCAGACAACATTGCAGATTTTCTAGACAATGAATTCATTCTACCTACTGGACCTTTTACAGTAAATTAGATGAGAGAAACATGAACATAACCTTATCATGGTGGAGATTGCCTCTTCACTTACAAATTCTAAATTTGAAGATATCAAGACATGTGCAACTTCCAAGCAGATGTGGGATCAACTTACACTAGTTTATGGAGGAGATGCAAATGTACTAAGAGCCAAAGATGAAAGTCTTCATGGAAAGTTTGATGACATGCGAATGAAGGAAGGAGAAAACATCACACACTACAGTAACCAACTTAAGGAATTTGTGAATTCTATTCGAGGATCTGGTGGAACCATTAATGAAGACACAATTGTGAGTAAGATTCTTAGAACTCTATTGCCTATTTATTCTATAAGAGTCTCTACAATTCATGAAATGAGAGTTGCACCTGGAAATAAAATTATTGTTGATAGTCTTGTTGGAAGATTGATTTTTTTTAGCTAAATAATTTTGACAATGATATTGCACCATCTATGGAATCCGCATTTATGTCTACTTTGAAAATTAGCAAATCTAGTAGCATACACATAATCAGAAATAACAGTGACAGTGATAGTGATGACAAGGAACTTGATGAACTTGAAGCTTTAATGGTTAGAAGATTACACAGAGGTAAAGGAGGATATAAAGGTAAACTAGCTTTGATATGCTTTAATGGTAAAGAGATTGGCCATTTTGTTGCAATATGCCCTAACAAAAAGAATGATGATAGAAATGATAGATATAATGACAAAAAGGATGACCGAGACTTCATAAGCAACCAACAGTATGACAGAAGAGATAACCGAGATTACAAAGATAAAGGTAAGAAATCTTGTTACATTGCTGAAGATAAAATTAATGACAATAGTTTTGACAGTGATGAAGATATTGAGACAGTGTTTGTAGCATTAAAAGATGATTCAGATGAAGATGAAAGGTATGCAGAAACAAAACTTATCTCTAATGTTAGTAAACATGATATTTGGGTTATTGATAGTGGTTGTACACATCACATTACTAGTGATAAAGGAAAATTTGAATTTCTTGAACATTATGATGGAGGATCAGTAAGAATGGGAAATGATACACCCTGTCAAGTGAAAGGAAAAGGTACTATTATGCTGAATAATCAAATCAAATGTGAAAATGCTTATTGGGTGAAAGGACTTAACTACAATCTGTTAAGTGTTTCATAGTTGAATAACATAGGTCACCAAGTTGCATTTGAGAATATAAAAGCAAGAATCTATGATGGAAAAGGAAAATTGGTCGGTACTGGTGAACAATCTAAAGCTAACCTATTCTATCTTGACACAACTAAAACTACTTGTTTATTGGAAAAGAATGAAGATATATGGCTATGGTATAAAAGAATTTGTCATGTAAATTTTGACAACATGGTTAAGATTAGTAGAAAAAGAAAAGTTAGAGGCTTATCGGGCTTATCTAAACCAGACCATGTAATGTGCAAAAATTGTCAAATGGGAAAGATGTCAAAATCTAGTTTCAAGAGCAAGAATTTTTCATCTAATGACATTTTGGAGTTAGTTCATATAGACCTATGTGGACCAATGATAACACAGAGCTATTATAGAGACATATATTTTATCTTATTTGTTGATGACTACTCTAGGATGATGATTGTCATATTCTTAAAAGAAAAATCTAGCATTTAAGATGTTTAAGTGGTATAAAGATAAAGTGGAAAAAGAAACTGATAGAGATCTGAAGTGTTTGAGTTCTGATTGAGGAGGTGAATTTATTTCTGATGAGTTCACTAACTTTTGTAATGAGTATGGAATCAAAAGATAGGTTTTTGCACCGAGGACACCACAACAGAACAGGATTGCTGAAAGAAGGAATAGATCAATTGTTGATTGTGCCAGAACATTGATGATTGAGAAAGGAGTTTCACAAATATACTGGAGAGAAGCAGTCAACACATTAGTTTACACACTGAATTGAGTACAACTGAAGAAAGATTCAAACAAAACACCTTATGAGCTATGGTAGGGGTATACATTGAATGTAAGTTACTTTAGAATATTTGGTAGTAGGTGTTATATTCTGAAAGATGAGAGAAATGGAAAATTTGATTTGAAAAGTGATGAAAGAATATTTATTGGATATTCTACTAAGAGTAAAGCTTACAAATGTTTGAACAAGACAACTAACAAAATAATTGAGAGTGCAAATGTGAAAGTTGATTAATTTGCTAAGCTAAATGATGAGGACAACATGAAAGAACCTGAAGATTACAGTAAATTTGTTTACTGGGAAGAACCAGATACTATACCGATGCAGATGCCTAGCATTACCGTGCAATAGGGAAATGTTACCAGGCAACAAATTAATGTCACCAGGCAATAGGTAGCACAAACTAAGAATCAAAACAATACTGAAACAAAAGATCATGAACCAGAAGATAATGAACCTACAAAAGAAGATGATGAAGGACCAAGAGTTGAACTTGTACTTGATAGATATGTTAGAAGACACCATCCACAAGATCTGATCATTGGAGATAAAAGAGTAAGAATATTGACAAGAAGTAAGTTCAGAGATGACACTTGTTTAATTTGTGAATTTGAGCCTAAGAATGTTAGAGATGCATTAGAAAATGAAGAATGGTTTAATGCCATGAATGAGGAAAATGAGAAGATACAAAAAAAAAGACATGGACATTAATACCGAGACCAAGTGATAAAAATATCACTGGCACCAAATGGATTTTCAGAAAAAAAATGAATGAAGATGGGAATGTAATCATAAATAAAGCAAGATTGGTTTGCAAAGGGTATGCACAAGAAGAAGGAATTGACTATGGAGAAAATTTTGCACCAGTTGCTAGACTTGAAGGAGTAAGAATACTACTTGCATACATTGCATATAAAGGATTCAAGGTATATCAGATGGATGTGAAGTCACCATTTTTGAATGGAATACTAGAAGAGGAGGTATACATTGAACAACCTGAGGGATTTTTTGATCCTGATTAGACACACATGGTATGTAAATTAGACAAATATTTATATGGACAGAAGCAAGCACCGAGAGCATGGTATGAAATATTGCATTCATATCTTATAAGTATTGGATTTATTAGAACAAGTGACAATAGAATTTTGTATTTAAAAGGAGGAAATGATGATAAGACACTTATTGCTAAAATATTTGTTGATGATATCATATTTGGAGGTAATGATAACTTATGCACTTCATTTGTTGATGAAACGAGGAAAGAATTTGAGATGTCAATGTTTGGTCAAATCAATTTTTTTCTAGGATTGCAAATTTTACAACAAACTCCAGGTATCTACATTACTCAATCAAAATACATCAAGGAAGTACTAAAGACATTCAGAATGGAGAAATCAAAACCAGTCGGAACACCTATGGTGACAGGATGCAAACTGACAAAAGAAGACAAGACACCTGAGGCAAATCAAGCCATGTACAAATATATGATTGGTAAATTGATGTATGTTGTTCACACAAGACCTAACATAGCACATGTAGTTGGAATAGTTGCAAGATTTTCTACTAACCCTATTGAACCACATATGACCGTTGTAAAAGGAATTTTTAGATATTTGAAGAATACTAAGGACTATGGACTATGGTATAAAAGAGGAGGAAAATTTGAATTGAAATTTTATACTGATGTTGATTGGGCTGGGAATATAGATGATAGAAAAAGTACTACTGGTGGAGCATTCTTTATTGGAGAAAGACTAGTTACTTGGATTAGCAAGAAGCAAGGATGCATATCTCAGTCAACTACAAAAGTAGAGTATGTTGCTGCTACTGCAAATTGTTCTAACATAGCATGGATAAAACAACTATTGAAAGGAATGAATGAGGAGATCATTGAACCAGTGATGATTTATTGTGATAATATAAGTGCTATCAATATTTCAAAGAATCTTGTGATACGCAAAAATAAAACACATATCTATAAAGTATCACTACTTAAGGGAACAAGTACAAGACAAACAAGTAATATTGGAATATGTACAATCAAAAGAGCAACTTGCAGACATATTCACAAAACCCTTATCAAAGGATACATTTGAGTACTTGAGAGGTAGACTAGGGGTTCGTCCCTTGTCTATTGGTAACTAAGCTGAGTAGGAGGTTGCATCAACCTACGTGAAATCAAAATATCAATCATGTTGATGCAAAGCTAAATTGGACCTACACAGAGATATCAATACACTGAAAGGTACCTACTGCACCAAAAATTAAAGATGTTTTTTGGCTACTGAAGAGCTGCATATTTTCTTTTTGGAATTTTTGTCAAAGGGAGAGATATATCAATGAAATATATATCCACTAAAGGGACAAAAGAGAAAGGAAGAGCAAAGACATATCTAATCTATAGAGAGATTCAAGAGCTAAAAAGTCAAAAATGCAGGGAGAGTCTATATAATGAATATTTTGTTTATACTGACACATATTATATTCAGCTAAGAAGAGCTACATAATTGTTGTTGTTGTAGAATAGAAGTTTGGTATTTGTTGTATGACATTTTATACTGCATATTTCATATTGTGTTGCCATCAATGCCAAAGGGAGAGATTGATGAACTACAACTGATTATATGTTTGAAGTCATTTGTTGATATTCAACCGAGTTGCAGACTTGATGATAAAAATTATCAGTTAATGTATTGCCATTTATGTCAAATTATTTGAGTATTATTATGGTGGAAAACACTTGTTATGATTTAAATATCTGGAACAAACAATGCTTATGTGGTCGGTAAATGAAGAGTTCTATATACACTGAGAGACAGTAATAATCGAGTAAAATATAGTGTATACCGAGCACAGTGACAACCGAGCAAGGGATTACCGACACAACATGGTTAATACTAAGACTGAGCAATTAATTCTAATTGAGGTTGACTTGGATGCTGAGCTGGCAATTGATGATTTCCAGGTAAAAGGCAAAGTTTTTTATTTGATCAAACAGTTATGAAAATTCAATGAAGATCGGATGACAGAGATTGAAACATTTTTTAACACAACTGCCGAGGAACAATCAAGCGGGAAAATGAATGATGGAGATTAAGTGGAAATATCTAAAGGATGAAAATTAAATGATACATGATGTCTATATAAGAGACAAGAGATTCATTTTGAATCATAACATCCCAAGCACCTGATGCTTACATGCAAATTTTATTCATGACTGATCAAACTGGTTAAAGACAGAACTGGGTGTTATTCTACAAACAATGCTGAGCAAACAAAGGAAAGAGGATTACCAAGCAAAACAAGTATGAAGTATGAGATGAACTAAAGAAGTAAAAATTGATCAGAGGTATTATGTACTTAGAATAGATCTGAATATCTACAAATCAGAGTTGCATTTGAATCAGATCATTACTGTATCAGTTTAACCAATGTTACAGATAAATCTCTTAACCGAGTGGGATAGTGAGACCTTATTATAACATTCAGAGAATGTTGATTGTTTTCTTGTTGACCCCATAGTGAATGCATGGTTAAGAGAGAACTATTAGTTTTATACCTTCTAACAAGGTCACATTTAACAGTGTGCATTGTAACCTTTAACATGGTTGGCTCTTCACCGAGCTCACTTCAGAAGAGTGAAAATATTTTGGGTTATCGGTCCCAGGTGATTTTTCCCTTAGCAAGGTTTCCACATTAAAAATCTATGTGTCAATGTGTATGAATGTTGTGGATTGTTATTTTACTTTACACTTTATTTTATTAACCTAGATCAGTAATCACTATATTAATTTACTGGCACTCGGTAAACACTATTGATGAAAGTTTAAGTTTACTAAATACATTTTCACCGAGCTGACTTTTATATGATTGAATTTGTTTTGGTATACATCTGAAGAAATTTGGGACTGTAGGATAATCTATGAGGAAACTGATTCTAACTAATTCACCCCCCTCTCAGTTATTCTAACAAGAGAAAATGTGCCACATTCTACATGTATATCACTAACTAACAAACTAAGGAACTTCTAAATTTAGAAACCCTAATCAATTCTTCTTTGTGTACACTTTGCTCATGTAATATGTATGCAAGTGTAGGGTGTGTGCTTCTGTAGAACACAACTAGAGGTGACACTACTTGGAGATGTAAGAGAAGCTTCGTCCCTTCCCAAATTCTTGATTTCCATTTTTCAAGTTTAGGATTCTTTTTGAGGTGTATTCCTTCTTTTTTCTTGATTACATTTGCAATTGTAAGAATAATTTCAATTTTGAATTGAGGATAAAATTTGAAACTTGAATACTAGTCAAAATGTTTACCAGTGAAAATCTCAAAATAACATTGTTAAAGAGAAACATTCTCTACAATTGTTTGAAATAACATAGACCAAAAAAATATTTATATATTTAATTTTGAGTAGGTATTTTAGATATATACATCATGGAGATTACCATATGATCCATACCTTTTTAGTATAAATTCTACTTGAAAAAACTTACTTTTGAACTATAAAATTAATAGATTCATGGGGAGATCGTACACTGAGAATGCATGATAATGTATATATTGGATGATCATATTAAATACTCTAGAAATTCAACATGTATGTGTTAGGAATAACAGTCCACCAACACAACTGAGAGGGGGGGAGGGGGGGTGAATCAACTATGGAACAAATTATTAAACATTAGACTTTATAAACCAAAACTTTAATCCAAATGATAACACAGTAAATGCCAACAAAATAACACAATCCTTTGTTGATGAGGTAACCTTGTTAAAGGTAAAACCCTGGTGGGAATTACCACCCATAAATAATGTACTGAGAGTATAGTATCCCTGGTAAAAAATTTAGCCGTGTTAGGAGCTTATTAATGGATTACAGTACATAGTCCATGTTAAAGGAAAAACCCTATTAGGAGTCAAGAACAATAGTGAGCTCACTACCTAGGCACACTGCCTAAAGAAAGTTAAAGCCACACTCAAGGACTTACAGTCTAAAACACAAGTGTATATTGAAAATATACAATCCAATGAGCTATCTAATAGTAACTGTCTTTGCTTGGTCAGTTCCATTGAGTACAATAATCACATCCTCTGCTCTACATCCAACAAACAATCAAGCTCGTAGCTTCCACACTTCTCTGTCTCTTAATTCACCTCTTCAGTACATACACACACTACTTTTCAAAAGAAAATATCTCTCATATATACCCTACTACAATAATTGAATTAGGTCGGCCAATTAGGATTTCCCAATATACAAATAATTATTTAACCCCTTGCTAAGATACACACGGTACCTATAACAAGTAAACGTCAATTACAATTCATCAAATATAATCCAAGATCCGTAATCCATGCTCACAATCCACAATACACGCTACATCTCTGAAGTCGGCCCCAAATAGGTCTCCTCCAGAATATACGCCAAAAATGACATCACCAACAACTATACAACTTGCAACCCATAAAAAACATTCCTTAACATGTCTTCTATCATCCCTTAAGCTCACATAACCAGAATCATCATCGCCTATAAGATATTCTCAAAACATAGAGACTCGCTCTGTCAAACATCACTATCATAGTCCAGTATCCAGTCTTTACCAAAGCATCTGTAACTCATCCAATATGAAATATTAAGACAAGCTACCTTAGAAATAAGATCACCGTACATCCTTCTACATATCATCATCTTCACTCATTTTGATTCATCTGTACAGTATCCATACACTTCTGTCAGTCATCATACAATAGTAATAACTAGTCTGTTCTTCCTCCACATAAACATATGTTGACATTAGTAAAAAAACATGAATGCCAACAACATCAGTAGTAACCAATTCCAAAAACATCCAAAAGTATGACTAGCTTGAGATGACACTACCTTAGTGACATATTTTTCACTTGACAGATTTGTGGCACAACATATGGCTATTTGGCTCAACAAGATAACTATTAACAAAAAAAATTAATGTTTCTTTGGTTGTGTCTATTAACTACTAACCATATCCATGTACCTTTACTTTGAGGACCACAGTAAATTAGGTTTTTCTTTGAAATCATTTAGTCATAGGTATAGATTCCTTTTTAGTGATTGTTGTATGATTAATATGTTTGATGCAACTTTTCAATCTTGCTGACTAGGTTGGAAAAGAAAAAGTAGGGCTATTTTTAAGTTTAACTAATTTATGACAATAATTTGTTCTTGCTAGTTTATTTGTTGTGGCTAAAATGACACTCTGTGACTCTTGTGCGTTAAATTTTTAGACCATGATAAGTAGATTTAGCACTGAAAAAATTAACCCTAACTACAAAGTAGCATAAAATGAAAAATCCAATCAAATCAATGGATTTGAGTATGCTGATCCATAAATCCACCCTACTGGAAATATGAGAAACTTCTCATAGATCTAAACTCACAAAGTTATGTCCTCCTTCTATTAAAATTGAAGAAGAATTCTATGCACTAGCTTAAAACTCAACTATTCTCCCTATCTTTTTCACTAGCGTGCATTAGGTCTTTTTATTGTCATCTAGTCGTACTTCTCATACAATTGCCTTCTTTGTGCCAAATTTATGAATGAAATTTCCTCATTCTATCCTTGGATTTTCTCATTTTAACTTGGAATTCCCCTCCAATTAAGGTTATTGTCATTTCTTACTTTGGAATTCATATTTTTACAGGGATTTTTATTTTCCATTTTTAATGGCACTTGCATTAACGTTTGGATTTTAAAATTAATTTATCCTAATGGATGGAATTTTGACCTAGAGCTGGATTCTTCTCTTTTTTAGCTGGATTTCATCTTTTTTGAGCCATACGTTTTGGAGGAAATTTGATTTTTAGCTGGACTCCTTGAAGGAAATTCAATTTTTAGCTAGTTTTTTTTTTAGCTAGAATTCCTTAATTGTGAGCTAGATTTTGAAGAATTTGAGTTGGATTTTCACCTTATTTAGCTGGATTTCTTGATAAAATTTGATTTCAAGCTAGTTTTTTATTTAGTACCTTTGTCATTTCATTAGTAAAACTTCCACTTGTGATTTAGTCTTATCATTAGTGAGCTGGTTTGTATTTTGATTTTCCATGACTTTAAGAAACACCGCAAATCATATTTTGATGTATTTTTTAAAGTAGCTATCTTAATAAATAAATGAATAAAAGATAAAATGCATATTCATTTGCATCTATTGAATTTGAAGAGTTTTTTTTCATAATATTTATTATTTTCCATAGTCCTGTTTTGTGAATCACTTCTTTTAACAACTTATACTTCTTGTTGAGTGTGAATCACTTGTGGATTGCATCCTTGTCTATATAGGCATTCCTTTATCTTCACTATTTTGGCATTTCTCGATTGATGTCATCCCACTAATCATGATGATATCTTCATCATGTGTTGATCACTGATCATCTAGTTTTAGATTGGTTGGCTCTACTACTTTAATACTTCTTTGGTATCATGTATTGTATGGTCCTCATCCTTATATCACTGCTACATTTTTTTATTGACTGTTTGGGCATTAGATGTCACCGTTTCTCATATTTTTTACTACTTTTTAGAAGGCATTTCAATCCTGAAAATGAAATTTTTGATATAAAAAATAGAGTTTGAACTTTCATGCACACACATCACTATTTTGGTTGTTTTCAATGTCACTTCGTGACAACGCTACCTTTCATATTTACATGGAGATTTATTACCTTGGCATCTTATTCTTCACACCATCTCGTATGCTTGTAACATTGATTCTTTCATTGTATCACTATCTTGATTGTTGTTAATGCATGATATTTGATCATATATATTATTGAGATACTCTTTGACACTGAGATATCTCTTTCATATTGTCCTTATTCTCTACTTCTCCACGAAGAGCTAGTGTTCCTTGTCATGAAGTATGTCTTCATTGCTCCTTTTGAGGTACTGTTGTCTTCACTATCATAACATTGCTAGTAGGATTGATCTTCAAGAGCTTTGTTTTTACTACATTTGCATTAAACCCATTTATATATTTCATATACCAGTGGTTTATTCATTTTAACTACATCTCTTGGTGTTTTCCTTAAAGCATAAAGAGACCCTATAATTTTAGAACAATGGACTTTATCTCTACCATTTTTGTCTTAATGATCTTGATAGTTCATAAACATACTTATCACTACTTACTCTTTTGCTGCTCTATATGCTTTAAGACAATATTTATCTCTTTGAAATTAAATATCTCTTCTTTTGATCTTGCTTTTACAAATCAATGTCATCTTCTCCTCATTCGGACCATGGCCTTTTCATATCAATGTTCCATATTTTTATTCATTATAAATCATGCTACCGTGTTTCTCTTATGGAGAATTGAATTGGTTTGACATGTTACTTAATCTTCAGCAACATCACTGACTTTGACCTTTCTTATCATTGTTTTACATTGAATAACGCTCCATAAGCGTGATCCTTGTGCTCTCTTCACATATCTTGTCACAATTTTAACAGTGCTCATACCACTATAAATGGCAATCATGATGTCCATTTTTTCTTTCCCAAAACCAAACAAGCAGGTTAGTAGTGGGAACCTTATAGCGTATTTCATCTTTCTCTATGTTTATCATTTCTCTTTAATTAGGTAAGTTCCATATCTCTTTTATAAGTAACCTTTGGTATAGTTGCTATCACTGAGGGTGTAAATTTACTATAAGTTATACCCAACAAATTGGATGTAATTTTTTACTCAATTTCAATAGTTTATTATGTTGGAGATTTGATTCTGTTCAGTTGATTGATTGTATGTTTGTCATTGATGACAACATATAATAAATAGTAGTGATTCTGTATGTACTTATCAGAATGTTGACATGAAGAATTGTGTGGTTAGATACATGTTGTTGACATGTTTATTATTTTATGTTCATACACGCAGATCCAAATATGATGTTTCAGTCAAGTTGTGTAATTCTGTTATTGGCAGTTACAGTTTTGGAAAAGTATCTATTTAGAGCCGACATATGTAACGTGTTTCTTGAGTTGCACCTATATTTAGGATATGCGTGTGTATATTCATGATTAGTTATGAGTTGGTGATAGTTATCTAAAGGTGCCAAATGTGTTTCAAGAAGATTGCAAAGTTAGAGTTAATTTGGTGAGGCCGACTTTGTGAAGCGACGCGTCTATTCAGTTTATACTTGCATAGTTGTAATTATGCTTGCGTGCTTAGTAGAGCTGACAAGGATGTTATGAAGAGTTGTCTTACAGGTCCCATGATCTAATAATTTGAGGAAGATACTTATAGCAAGTAATTTGTGATACACTAAGTGTGAATGATACGAAAAAGAGATAGAAGATGTACAGAGCAGAATATCAGATGTGGTTCATTCATCAAGAGTCTATGTGAAGAAGAAGTGAAAGATTGTAATACACTAGAACTGATCAAGATAGCAGGTCTACTCTACAGTTCATCATCAGATATAGTGCATATATGTTATACAGAAGGTTGTAGCCTTCACCATTAAGCAGTGAGCTTTTGGACAGTGAGTCCACCACCCCTAACATGGTTATTTGTAAAAGACTCCTAATAGGGTCCAACCCTTAACCAGGTCACTATACTTATTGCATTGTAAAGTACAACTCCTAACAGGGTTGAAATATCTTCTAACAAGGATTACTATAAACAAGTATAGTTCATTGTGGGTGCTAATTCCCACCGGGGTTTTTACCATTTGGTTTCCCCATAATCAAATTGTGTGTTGTAAACTGTGTTATCTGAATGTGTATTTACTTTATTATTTTTTGGAGTTAAAGAAGTAAAAAGAAGTAAAGTTACTGATAATTGATTCACCCCCCCCTCTCAGTTATCCTTTGGGACTATTCTAACAATTGGTATCAGAGCCAAGTGCCTTGGAGAAGAAGCCTAACAACTTAAGGTAGATCAGATGTCTTACTTCAGAAAAGAGAGCCCTAAGTTT